>PVLD010036927.1:0-10611 GCA_004027595.1 Dinomys branickii
TTCTAGATGGAAGACCTTTGTCTGAGGGACAGCCAGCTAGGATTTTTTCCCAATTTGTGGGTTTTCTTTTTACTTTGCTGGTGATTTCTTTAGATGTACAAAAACTTTTCAGTAGAATGAGGTCCCAATTATTGATTCTTTGAAGTGTTTCCCTTGCAGTTTCAGTTTTGTTCATGAACTCTCTGCCTACTCCTACGTCTTCAAGATTTTTACCCACTTTCTCTTCCAATAGATTTAGAGTTTCTGTTTTAATATTGAGGTCTGTGATCCATTTTGACCTGTTTGGTGCATGGTGATAGACTGGGGTCTATTTTCAGTTTTCGGCAAGAGGCAAGCCAGTGTTTCCAGCACCATTTATTGAACAGGCCTTCTTTTTTCCAGTGGGTTTGGTTGACCCCTTTGTCAAATATTAGGTTGCTGAGTGGGTTTTTCGTTATGCTTGCATCTTCCAGTCTGTTCCATTGATCCTCAAGTCTGTTTTTTAGCCAGTACCATGTTGATTTTATTACAGTAGCTTTGTAGTATAATTTCAGGTCAGGGATTGTGATTCCACCTGACTTGTCCTTATTGCCCAGGATTGCTTTTGCTATTCTTGGTCTCTTCTGGTTCTGGATGAATTTGAGGGATATTTTCTCTAGATCTGTGAGGTATGCTAATGGTAGTTTAATGGGAATTGCATGGAATATGATAACTGTACTGGTGTGGGGTTATATTTGTTTCCTAGCTCTACTAGTCTGTACTTCTCCCTGGCAGCCCACTCTCCTGAGTACTGGAGCTCTGCAGTAAGAACTGAAGTGAGGCTGTACTGCTCCTCCCACTTTCTTTCTCACTGTCAATATTTGTTGCTTTTCCACACTCTGCTTTTTTATGTGAACCTCAACAGCTTTCAGGTAAAGTGTACACACTACCTTAAGCATCTTCACTGTGATTGCATCAAGTATACAGATGTATGAAGGGAAAATTTGCATTATAACAGTATTACATCTGCCTATCCACAGACATGGGATAGCTTTATATTCATTTACTTCTCTTTGTGTATCTTGAGTTTCATCATTTTCTTATACAGATGATGTTTATTTTTTGATAGATTTTTACCGAAGTATTACATTTGGGGGTATGTTCATGAAAATGATATTGTGGTTTTAATTTCCAATTCCACTTGCTTATTGGTGTTATCTGGAAAAGAAATTGGATGTAATCTTGCTATTATAATTTCTTGAGTCAAGTAGGATTTTGCCTTTGTGTTTATTTCTCATGCATTTCTACATAGATGTAATAACATATGTGACCAGAACCCTTGTGTTTCTTCCCTTCGACATGTATGATTTTAGTTCCTTTTGACACTGGCTAAAACTTCTGTAACACAGATGAATGAGAGCAGATATCTTTGCATTTCCATTATTTTACTTGTAGTCTAGTTTTTCACCAACAAATAAGATTTTCAGTGCTTTGTATAGTATTTTATCAAGTTGTAATTCCTTCATCCCTTGTTTACTGAAAATATTTAGATCAATCTGTGCTTCATTTTGTCAGTGTATTTCATATGTTTATGTGTTCACGTATATTTCTGTAACCAGTTAAGAGAATGAATTACATAATTTAAGTTTTACCATGCTAATCTAGTTTTGTTTGATAAAGGGTTCTATGTGCTCTGCTCATTGTGTAAAATTCTTCTCTAAACACTTGTATTCTTGATTTCCTAATATTTTGTTAAGTATTTCTGTATTAATATTCATAGGATACTGATTTTACTTTTTTATTTTTTATTGCACTAAATTTCTTGATACTTTTTAGATATACATAATGATCACATTCATCACAGGAAATCTGTACCTGTATGTTAAATAACTTGATTCTTTTTTTCCCATTCCCCTCCCTTCTTTCAATCCCTCTTCCCTTATTTTCAAAAAGTTTGCTTCCAATTTTTCCTTCTTTTTCTTCTTTTCCTTTCCCTTTCCTTTCCACCCCTCCTCCCTAGTTTCCTTTCCTCTTTGATCATTTTCTTCCTGTTAAACACTATTACTTATTTTGTTCCTTAGTCTAATTTTTTAATACCCAGTGTTTTCTTTGGAACTAGAGTAATGTTCCAAAAACTTAGTTGAGATGTATGCTTTATGCTTCTTTCTTCTGGAAGGGAGTACAGACAATTGGAAAAATTCCTTCCTCAAGTATATCATAAAATTCATTATTTAACTGACTTGGCTTAGGACTTACTTTTTGAAAGTTATGAATTACTGCTTAATTTGTTTAATAAATATAGGCAATTTCAAATTGTCTGTGACTTCTTTACTAGTTCATTTATATTACAGAGTCACATTTGTGTTGGGAAATTGGTATGCAAATAAATATCTGGGTCATCTTCAATCCCTCTCCCCACAGACAACTTTCTACCTGTTATGTTGGAGACATTGTGCCAACTTGGGGAGTCTAGAGGTTTGGCTGAGAGACTCAGCAGGGAACCAGGGTGCTTACTTTGTATGCATCCTGAGCTTGTACAAGAGGACGGCATGCAGGGGAAGTGGGTGTAGGGGACCACCCCCACGCCCCTAGGGTGGGTAGGCCGCACACAATCGGGAATTGAGGAAGGACCCGCTGCTGCTTCTTTGAGGCACTCCAGTCTTCCCCTTCATCTTGGTCATCTTCCGGCTTCTGGTGCAGACCGCTCGGCTTCCGCCTGCGACTCTTCAGCCTTCTGGTGTTGGCTCTCCGGCATGCGTCATAGATTCTTCAGCATTCTGTCACAGACCCATCAGCCTCCTTATATGGACTTGCATGGACACTGCAGTGAGCTCCAGGCCTGGGGCTGGGTTCCTCAATCTCCAGCACACAGGCACCCTCTGCACGCTTTCTCATCCAACACTGTGGCTGACCACTGGAAGCCAAACTTGTCATTTCTTTCTTTTTTATTTTAAAAGTAAAAGAATGAAAACATTAGCAAACAAACACAAAGTAGCACGAGAACAGTACAAAAACTGAATTACAGATAAGGTGGCAGGGGACTAACAATGGTTGTTGTATTACACATTGATTACTTCAAAGTGTATGTTCAGGATAATGCAGATAGACACACAAGACTGATTAAACAACTAATCATTGATTGTTCCTTACAATAAAGTGACATGAGACAGTAGTGCAACCATTTCAGCCATCCTGTACATACATACATACACACATACATACACACATACATACACACATACATACATACATACACACATTGTTATCCCTTTCTTCCTTTTCTCCTTTCCTTCATCCCGATTGCTCTTTACTTTTGAGCAGTTTCCTTTCAAACCTCCTAATTTATATCCCCACCTTTAGGTTCTTACACTAATGATACAGTATGCTGTTTGCACATGTACATTTGATTTATTTCACTTAGAGACGGTATTGTTTCTAATTGTGACCATTTGCCTATAAAAGCCTCAAGTCTGTCTTTCTTCATAGCTGAATGTAAAAATGCCAGCTTTTTAATCCAGTCCACTGTGGATGCATTTGTATATCTCATGTTATATCTGTATCTGTAGTAAAACCTAACTAATACATTACCCCTTCCCTCCTCCCACTTTCCTATTTCCAGGAGTGATTTTCTAGTTTTGGTTTCATTGCTCCTCTATTTATTAGTTTGTTAATATTTTAGGTTTTTCACATATAGGAAAACATATAATAATTGACTTTCTGAGTGTGACTTATTTCATTTAGAATAATCATCTTGTGTATTACATTTTCTGGGAAATGACAGGATTTTATTATTTTATGGCTGAAGATATGCCGTAGCGTGCATGTACAAATTTTCTCTTCTCCTCACCCACGTGACAGGCCTCTAGAAGTCTCAAGAGGTAAGCTACTGTCAGTTGTTGCTCTGCATAAGGCTGTGTATGTGTGACTATGATACTATGTCTGTATATTTTGTGGATATGCCCAGTAGTTAGGTCAAACTGGATTTCCATTTTCAGCCTTTTGAGGAATCTCCATCCTTATCCCACAGTGGTTGCGCTGGTTCAGTTTTCTCCAACAGTGAGAGGGGTCCATGGTCCTGCAGCTTCAGCAGGATTTGTTCATTTTTTATGACAGCCGTTCTGACTTTGGAACATTGTTTGCATTTGCCGTTTCCTAGTACTAAAGATGTTGAACTTTCTTCACGTATTTATTGGCCATGTGTATTTCTTTTCAAAGTGTCTGCTCAGGTAATTTGATAATTTTCTGACAGAGTTATTCTTGGTGGGAGTGGTCAATGTTTTATTTCTTGTTCTCCTATATATTAGTGTAAGTCTTCAATTCATCCTAGTGATGTGCGTGTGGGGGCATCGGCACGTGCGCATAACGCAGGCTGATCGCGTCTGCTCCCTTCGCCTCCCTCGCCTGCGTCTCCCTTCCTCCAGCTCCTCTTTCCATTTCCTAAGCCTCCGCTTTCTTGTTTCTGCGCATGTCTTCTTCATTGCACAGGTATTTACTTGTATTTGAGGGTTGTTAGACAAGAGAAACTGCGTTGTTACCTCTCTGTGTCAGACTGACATTCCTACCAGTGTAGTTTATTATTTCTTTATATGTTCTAGATATTAACTGTCCCTCAGAGGAACAGCTAGGGAAAGACACTCTCCCCCTGCGGCCTGAGCTTTCACTCCTCACTGTTCCCTTTGCCGTAGAGAATAGTTCGGTCTGATGTGATCCTGCTCCCTGATCCTCAGTACTGTTTCTAGCGCTATTGAGGTTCTTTTCAGGAAGACTTTGCCTCTTCCTCCGGATGCAAATGTTTCTACTATTCTGTCTTCTAGCAGTTTCAAAGCTTGGCATTTTATATCTAGCTATTTGATCCGTACTAATCTGATTTTATTATAGGTTGAAAAATAGAGACCTAACTTCAGTCTTCTGCAAATGAATATCCAGTTCTCATTACAGTTTTTTTTTTTAATTACATAAGTTTTCATTCAAGGAATTTCAAGTGTGATTTCTTTAATACTCATCAAGGTCACCTTAATCAGGTTCTTTGTCTTCAGTAGCCCTTTTCTGAAAGGACTGATGCTTCATCCGGGCATTCTGTCTGCCTTGGCACAAGTCTTTTATCTCCACTTGAATAATGGACAGTGGCAACTTCAGAACTTCTGTGATCTTATATCCAATTTCCTACAGCAATTTATGTTTTTGGAGCCTAGAATTTGAATTGTACTTAGTATCGGTATTTCGACATACGATCTAGATTCTGTATTATCCCTTACTCATTCATTTCTAAATTGAAAGTCAACATTTTTATTAGGCAAATGTCCCGAGTCTCTTTGTCACCACTGTAAATGTTTACTGTGATGGAAGCAGGACCTGTGTCTCAATTTTAACCTCATTAACAAACTTTGGACACCAATCAACAGTGCCCGTTCTAGTCTGGAATGAGGTTTGTCTCATCACATTTGTTAAAAAGAAACTATTTTTTCCAAGCTATGTTTTTGATCCTTTTGTTAAAAGCCAGACGTCAGTGGTGCAGGTGTTCATTTCCCGTGTTTGTTTTGGTGTCGGCGCAGTTTCTGTTGTTGTTTCCATTATTACGTTTGCTCTGCACTGTAACTGCAAACCTCGTTCTGTGATGCCTTTAATACTTTTCTGCTTCGGGACTGTTTTAGCTGTTCTAGGGTTTTTCTGATTCAACATAAATTTTAGAGTTATCTCTACTTTTGTGAAAAAAGGTTTTTAGTATTTTATTGATGATAGCATTGCGTGTACAGACCACTTTTGATAAGTGCCAGTTTCAACAATGTTAATTCTATCAGCCCAAGATCAAAGGGTGGCCTTTCATTTTCTCATGTTCAGTTTTTTCCCTTGAAGTTCTGTAATTTTCATTAAAGAGGTCTTTCTCATTTTTGCTCAGGTTCATTCCCTGGTATTTAATTTTTGAAGATGCTGTGAATGGAACTGCTATCCTGATTTGTTTGTTGGTGGATTCATTATTGTGTAGGAGCATGACTGACTTTTGTATTAATTTTTACATTCTAACGTACTGAAATTATCAGATTTAAAATTCCACTGGTGGAGTTTTTGCGTATTATTCAGGTTTTGCGAACCTGAGTAATTTGACTTCCTCTCTTGTTGCTGGCGTCTTTTCTTTCCCTTTCCTGACCACTACGGCCGAAGTTTCCGGTACTGTGCTAGCAGGAGTGGTGATGCTGGCTGTGGTGGCACACATACATATTCCCAGCACTCGGGAGGCTGAGGCAGGAGGGTTGCTGCAAGTTGAAGGACAGCCTGGGCTACATAGTGAGTTCAAGGCCAGCCTGGAGTGAGACCCTCTCTCAAAAAAATAAAAGAGGGTCGTGTGATTCGACACAATTGTTTCATTCTTGATTTTAGATGAGATGCCTTCGGGTTTTCACCATTCATTGCGATGTCTGCTGTGGGTTTACTATGTATGGTTTTTATCAGTTTCAGGAAGAGTCCTTTTTTTGCCCTTAGGGTTTTATCCTGCTTTGGTGTTGGATTTGGTTGAAGGTATTTCAGCGTTACTGAGATGACCATGTGATTTTAACTTTGTCTCTATTTTTCATTGTATATTACATCTATGGATTTATGTGTGCTAGTGGTCCTTCATGCTTTTAGGAAACAGGATCATTAGTGGTGGTTTCATACAATACATTTCTAAACATCCATGCCCTTCCCAATTACATGGAAATACTTGAGGACCATTGGTTTACATTTTTGCAAATGTTCCTTTAAAATTGAGCAGAAAATCCATTGGGTTCAGGGCTTTTCTTTGTTGGGACTTTTTTGTATCACTTCATCACTTGTATTGCTTATTATTGCTTTAGGGTTATTTTAAATATCTTTTTGGATCACTTTTAAGTCATGAGTCTGGGAATTTATTAATGCCTTCTAGATTCTCCAATTTATTGGAGTAGAATTTTTCAAGTGAACTGGTGATAATCTTTTAGATCTCAGTGGTGTTTCTTGTAGCTAGACTTTTCATTTCTAATATTAATGCATGCCTTTTCTAAATTCCTGGAGTACAGTTTGATTAATAGCTTATGAATCTTGTTTATCCCTCATTTCCTTAAATCAAATTCATGATAAAGATATAGCACCATGATAGAACAGATGTATTTCAAACTTAAGCCTGCAATTAAGTCCAACTGGACATTAAACAAGGCTTGATAGCCTGAAATCCACTTTTTGCTTTACTTGCATTCTTTCCTTTATATCATACAAAATTGATTTTTGTTTCCAACTATTTTCCCAAATGTATTTAAGAAATATTTTGAGCATGCTTTTCGTGTAAGAGATTGTACAAATGAGCCCACACTCACTGATTCTAAATGACGAACAATGTCTATAAGGTAAAATACATTAAAAAATAAACATAAATTAGATGATCAAAATGAAGACTGTTTTTTGCTTTGAGGTGGAAATTGAATCCAAGGCCTGTGCATGTCAGGCAAGCATACTACCAACTGAGTTACCTTCCCATCCTGGACAAAGCTTTTAATAGTGGTAATTTTAAAAAGTAAAAATATTGCTATTGTCTTTAAACTTTATGGAGTTACATGTTTTATTATACTGTACCTGAAAAGTGAAAAGGAGATGGTTATTATTGAATGATTACAAATACTGAGATATGCAAATTAAAAGGTATATAATGTTAATAACTTATTCCTGATCAAGTTTTGTACCACCTATTTTAATAGCATTGAACAAATTTTAAATAAAATATTTAAATTCTACATGGAATCTTTTAAAAATTTTATATCTACATTGTATAGATTTCTCATTTTATATAATGTTTCCAATCTCTAAATTACTGAGACAATTGTGAATATATAGATATATGCATATTAAATATATATGCGTATTATACTTACATATATAATAAATAGATACCTTTCATGTAATGTTGACCTTCAGTTATATGAAAATATGATTCCTTAATCTATGAACTCCTTCAGTGTTTTTATCTATATTCGTGTTTCTATATATGTAGCACCTTACTGGAATGGCTTTTACATTTCAATATCTGACCTGAGGTTTTAAGTGGAATCTACCATCCTACTTTTTAGTACGTTCTACCAGGATGTCCTTTTATTTTTCCAAACCCTGAGCACAGCTGGCACTGACTGAAGCAGTCGCTCCCCTCGTGTGTACTCAGAGCCCCACTGTGGGTACCTCCTCACTTGTTCTGCACCCACTGGGCACTCTTGACTTTTTCCTTTTTAAATCCATTTTAATATTCTCTTTATCACCATATATGAGATATGGCAGACTCTCAGGGCCTTTCTTATCCATAAAATGCCTCTAAAATCATCACTAGACTCTGTGAATACCACTTGTATCCATGTGTCATTGCCTTATACACAACTTCCAATAAATACTTAAATGTGAAATGTTAGACCATTTTTCAGGACATTTTACCATTTTGCCATTAATCAGTACATTTATGCACATGTTTTCCATATGAGAATCCATTCGGTAACATGAACAATGATTAAACACAGAAATATAAAAAGTGTGTTATGAATGTGGACTAGACAGTCAAAAACTGAAAATGATCCTGAGCTCCACACGAAACCCTCAGACATCTGAGTGGCAACCTTTGACCCTGAGCAGAAGATCTGGACTCACACTGAGACTTATGACCTATGTAAATTGTGACATGGAAAGAACTGCTCTGTGGAGTGCTGAGTCTGTGAAATATTTAGTACAACAAAATAAGATAAATGTATTGGGCAGGTCACAACAGAGTCTGAAGAAAGTGGTTGATATGTATGTTATAGGAAATCTTCTAGACTTTAGAAAATGTAGACATGTCTAAAACAAGGTTACATTCACATCCAACTTGAGTGTTTGACTCAAGGATCAGAATATCTATGGATGGAAAATTTAGATTAATAAGATTTAAATTCACATGCTAGTTATGCATATGTGTAATTGGTCAATATTTACTAGAGAAACAGATATAATGCAAGATATACAAATATGTAAGAATTTATAAGTTTGCTTACAGTGGCCACCCACAGTATCAGAAGTAAAAGAGTGCAAAAATTCTGTCTGTGCCCTTGGTGTCAGAAGGGTGTGCTGAATTGGCTACATTTTCAAATTTAATCAGCAAGCCGACTCTATACCAATGATGGTTAGGTCGTTTGCTCTGCAGCTTTGCCCTTCCCTATCACTTTCAGGAAGGCTCTGCTGACTTCCCTGTTACGCAGGCTGTAGATGAGGGGATTCAGCATGGGCGTGAGGATGGTGTAGAAGGCTGACACCATCTTGTCCCTGGTGGGGGACCGCTCAGACGTGGGCCTCATGTAAATGAACATGGCTGCTCCATAGTACATGCCCACCACCACGAGGTGGGAGGAACAGGTGGCAAAAGCTTTGTGGCGCCCCTCCCCAGATCCCATGTGGATGACAGTCAGGATCACGCCAGTGTAGGAAGCAGTGATGACTGCTAGAGGGAAGACCAGCATAATTACACAGCATATAAATATCATCCTTTCAAATGTCCTGGTGTCGGTGCATGAGAGTGTGAACAGGGCAGGGACATCACAGAAAAAGTGTGGTATTACATGGGACTCACAGTAAGAGAAAGTCAGTGCAACTGTAACATCAATTATACCATCTATTGAGCCAAGAATCCAGGAGGAGGCTGCCATGAGGGTGCAGATTTTCTGGCTCATGAGGACAGGGTACCTTAAAGGCTGGCAAATGGCAGCATAGCGGTCATAGGCCATCGTAGCCAGCAAGAAACACTCAGCTCCAAGCAGGGACACATATAAGAAGATCTGGGTCCCACAGCCTTCCAGAGAGATGGACTTCCTGTCAGACAGGAAATTGTCAGCCATCTTGGGCACAGTGGTGCAGATGAGCATGAGGTCCATGAGAGAGAGCTGGCTGAGGAGGAAGTACATGGGCGTGTGCAGCTGGGTGTCAAGGTAGATGAGCAGAACCATGGCTGTGTTCCCCACACAGGCCACTGTGAAGATCACCAGGACCAGTGTGAAAAGGAAGGAGTGCATGGGGCTGTGATTGAAGATTCCCAGCAGGATGAAGCCAGAGTTGAAAGTCTGATTCTCCCAGGCCATGGTGAATGAATTCACTGTGGAGCAAACATGTAACAAGTGGGCAGGACTGTGTCACAGACATGTCATGTTTACTTTCCATTTATTTTCATTTCTTTCTGATCACTGTCTTCAGAAATATCTGTAAATTAGAAAAAATATTTATGTAGATACTGACTTCTTTTTTAGAGACTAAGGACAATGAGCCTAGTGTGGATGTTAAAGTGATTTTTAAATGTGAATTGTGTATCTAACAGAAAAACTAGGTTTGTAATAATAGCAGAGAAAGTTTCTCAAGAGATATAAAATCTACTTTGTAGAGCAAGTTAAATCAGGTTATAACATGGTTAATACTCATACAGGTATACTAACCACCATCATACTCATAAATTCTAAGAAAGCTGTTGCATTTTCCTTGAAGTCCTTTTATTAAATTTCTTCACACTCAGTCTCTTTTACTTGTGAAAATTCCTTCTGTTCAGTGTAAATTGGAATGTTTACCATTGGAAAGAAGACAAAATTAGACAACTTCCAAGAACTTGAGGAGTCAGCAGTCAGCAGTCAGAAAACCCCTGAGTGATAATAT
>PVLD010036928.1:0-10599 GCA_004027595.1 Dinomys branickii
TTTTCTGTTGTTGAGAGGATCAACTGTCTGACTAAATTTGCATGTCTGTATATGGGTCCATACATCTACAATTCGAAGATATCAATGGATAAAACAACAACTACTTTTGAGACCATATCACCTTGTCTATAGATTAGTTGTGATTGTACTATTTTCTGTGATAATTGGTGTCTGTTTGTCAATATGTTTTTGTACTTTTATGTTTCTAAAATAAAAAAAAAAAAAAAAAAAAAAAAAAAAAGAAGTTGACAATACCAGGGATTGTATCTCAGCTGGGTTTCTTCAGAAAGGTAAATTGAAAATCTTTACCAAGCCCAACACCTTCGCTTTAAATCCCACCCACAGCGTTCCTTCATTACCACTGAGCAAGTGGAAAAGCTGGCAAAGGCTAGAACCAAATACTTTTCTGAACCCTGAGAAAGGGTTTTGTTTGGCTTTCTAGGGCATGAAGAAGAAATCATAAGTCCTCTTCCCGCTCCCTGATCTCCTCCACACCAAAGCCCACTGAACATTTCACAGACACAAGAACGAGACAACGCGACGAGAGTCCTGGGCTGGAAGTCTTGATCTGTGTTGTCTCCGCTCTGGTGCTGGGAGTATGGACTCCAGTCCAGCCTCTGAGCCCAGTGGTGTTGAAGCTCCTCAACCCCGGCCTGGCGCACCAGCATCAAATGACCACGCTGACGGTCACGCTCTGGCCGTGGGGCGCTATCTTCCGGGGCCAGGCTAGCAACAACTTGCGCAGCTCCTCGCGGAAGCTGTCGTGCAGCCAGGCGTAAATGAAGGGGTTGTAGCAGGCAGAGCTCATGGCGAGCCAGTGGCAGAGCAGCTGCACCAGCCCGAAGGCGTAGGAGTCTATGGCGCGCGGGTCAAGGTCTCGAAGCAGGTTGAAGACGTGCAGCGGCAGCCAGCAGACGGCAAACACCACCACGACAACCACCAGCAAGCAGAAGGTGCGGCGGCGCCGTGCGCGATCCCAATCCGCCTGGCTCTGGGTCAAACAGCCCGGGACCACGCGGTTCCGGAGCTTCACCGACACCCGGACGTAAGACAGGAGGATGACCAGCAGGGGGAGCAGGTAGGTACCGAGCAGCAGCCCCCAGGCATAGAGCTGGCGCTGGCGCTCCTGAGAACCCCAGAACTCCTCGCAGAGGCGCACGTCGTGGGGCTTGAGCTCGACGTGGTAAGTGTGCAAGGCGGCCGGCAGCGCCAGGACCGCGGAAAGCGCCCAGATGGCCAGCACCGCGTAGGCGCTGAAGCGCAGCGAGATGCGGCGGCGCAGCGGGTGAGCCAGCACGACGTAGCGGTCCACCGCGATCGTGGTCAGCGTGAACACCGACACGTAGACGGTGACCGGCTGCAAGAAGAAGACCAGGTGGCACAGGCCGCCGCCGAACACCCAGCCCCGTGGCTCGAAGGCGTAGGCCAGTGTGAGCGGCACGCAGGCGGCACACATGAGCACGTCCGACAAGGCCAGGTTGCCGATGAGGAAGTTGGTTACGTTGTGCAGCCGGCGCACCCGCGCGATCACGAGCACCAGCAGGCAGTTGCCCACCAGCCCCACGACGACCACGACGCTGTAGAGCAGCACAATCAGCCCCTTCAACTGATGCACCAGCTGCAGGCTCTGGAAGGGCGTGAGGGCCTGGGTGCCCGAGCCCGCGGCCGATTCGTTGCCCGCCGAGGCCTCTGCGCTCTGGTTGACTGCGACTGTAGCCTCCGGCGACAGCCCAGAAAACAAGTCAGGCTCTCCAGGGTCTCGAGTGGGCGGGGAGGCCATGCTATCTGTCCAGAGATAATCGGGTCTGTCATTTCCCATTCTCCGCTGCCACTCCTAAGCCAACCACGCCCTCCCCAACCCATCCTGGCCCCATCACAGAGTCCTCCCTCTGGAATAACTGGCTACACAACAACAACAAAAACAATAAAAAGTGCTGTCCTTCCACCCCCGTAAAAATAAACCTAAGTAGGGTTAGACACGCACAGGTTATTTAAACGCCCCTGCCCTCGCGCTCCACGCAGCCCAGATCCAGGAGCGAAGTTCTACCTGTGTCGGGGGCTCGGCAAGCGGGGCAGCGCTTTTGGAAGGGAAGGGCAGAATTCCTGCTGTCCCTTAGCAATCCTCCCCACGACGGTGACTCAAGCTTCTCGCTTCTCCGCGGAGCTGAGCGTTCCAGGGGTTCCCAGCTGCAGCAGCTTTTGAAAGGGGCTGGGAGCCCCTCCCCCGGCCCGCCCACCACTCCAGCGCCCCCTAGCGTGGAAACGGGGGGCGGAGCTCGCGCCGCACAACTCGCCCTTGAGAGAGCTGGCGAGGGGGGTTGAGAGCGGTGGGCTCAGAAACGGAAGAGGGGCTGGTAACCTGGACCCGCGAAGCCAGGGGCGGTCTGGACTGCGGGATCGTGTGGCGTCTCTACAGAATCCCAATCCAGAAGCAGCGTGCGGCGGATGAGAGCAGAAGAGGGAAGCGCCAGGCTGTCGGGACGGCGTGATGCAGTCTCAGGCAGAAGAGTCAAGGGACGGAGCGCTGGAGGGGGTGAGACGCACCAGGGGACGCGGGGAAGAACTACCTGTCATTTTGCTCTGGGTCCTGTAGAGTCCCGGCCGCGGTTGATGGAGTCGCTGGGGGGCTCTGGCAGGTCTTTGCAGTGCAGAGCTTGGGAGCTCATCGTGGACCTTATCTCGGACCTCGGACTTTAGAGGTTTTTGCTGGGCGCTTCGCAGGCCCCTGGCCCGTCCGAGCCTAAGTTGTTCTGTCCCGTTCAGGACCACGGACAGCTGCCGCCAGACAGAGGTGCGCCGCGGCGCCCTGGCAGAGGGATGCCCGACCACTGTGGGGAAATTCTTTCTCTTGTGGCTCCCAGGCGTCCGCAGAAGGGACCTGGCTGGCTGTAAGAGCTGTTTCGTTGCTTGCCTCCTAGGCAAGAAGTGTAGAGTGGATGAAGGCAGGTGAAACAGCCTTTCAGAGGTCGGAGGGTTTTGACTTTCCTTCCTGTCCGTGCGAATCACCGCGCACGGTACAGTGCCATTTCTTACGTCCCTCGTGACCGGTACCCTACACACTTCAGCGCCTCGCCCCGCCGTTCCCTATGCGAGCTCTCTCAGTTATCCTGTCCGTCCGCCTCTCCCTGTGAAAACATCAAGTTCCTAGACCCTCTTCCAGGCCTCTTCACTTAATTTTAGGGTAAAAAAAAAAAATCCGGTAATTGCAGGGTGTCTGCTAACAATAACAAAGTAATAAACATTTGGAAAGCTTCAACATTCATAAAATCATTAATAGCATTAAAGATTTCAAGTCATCATTGAAATATAAATTCACCTAGGCCCTAGGATGTGGTAGCCAGGGAGGAGGGCTTTGTGATCTTGCTCTTTAGAAGCTACCTTATCTCCTGCAGGTCTCTCCTTTCCTTTCTATGGGGGATGGAGCTTCATTGTCCCTTCACTGGTAAGTCCATGTGCTTTGTCTACTTAGGCTACAGAAGTCCCAATTGGACTAGAAAGAAAGAGCACATTATTCTACCCTCCAAATTCAAGTGAGTCTTTCATACAAAAAAAGTCAACGTTGGCATAAAAGCAATCAATTTATGCAATTGTATGCATCCTAAATGTGCATTCACTGAGCTACAATCAATCCAGCTTAAAAAAAAAACTTTTTGAGCTACAAAGCTTCCAGTAAGACACAAACTGTGCCTGCCTAATCCCTTGATTGGTAATTTTCTTCATCATTTTCAGCAGCAGGATTGTATTTTCCCGTGAGCAGAAGGGGTCCTTTGCTTCAAAGTAGTTCAAGCAGAGGGAATTGTAATAAAGTAGGTGGAAGAAGCTTTGGGATATTCTCAAGCCTCAGGATTACAGCCATCGCTCTGGTTAATATCACTGATATGTCATAATAAAAGAAATAAAATGACAACCTTGTCAACAACTACAGGTCATACAAATACTACATAAATATCAGTTTTGGAGGCTCATGATCAAGACATCCTTCAAAGAAGAGTGTTAGTGATTTTCCAAGTCCCAAATTAAGGCTGGGAAGGTTTTAATGTTGTATATATTTGTCTGTAGCCTTTATTAGGTGCTTATTCCCTCGATCCTCATTAGGCTACCCTTCTCCCAACCGGTATATAATTAAACCATACTAATGCTCAGATATTCCTGTGCTAATTAGTAATGCTGAGAGTTCATAAAGAAAGAGCTCTGAAGAGACATAAAGGAAAGTGGTTCCCCAGAGTCTTTGATGAGCCAACAAACCAAGACCAAATCCTTTAACATGGCAGGCATTCCTGTTCTGATTTCCCTTCAGATTTTGGCAGGGAGGAGTCTTGTTTCTCCCCTTTGCCCATTTTATTTCCTATAATAAATCAGAACTATTCTAGATATTGGGGTACCCTCACCATTCCCATCCAATGCCTCTGTTAGAATTCTTTTTCCCTCTAGAATGTTGGTTGCTTTGATCCCACTCAAAACTACATGTCCACATTCTTTATATCCTACAAGATCCAACCCAAAGATTACACTATTCTCAAATACTTCCCCATTTCATACTCTTTTATTTTTTTCTCCATTTTGAATTATAAAAGTGTTAAGCCCCACCTCTATTAATACTCTTTGTAAACTTCTTATGGACAGAGGCCAAATGTTTTGAAGCATGTTCTGTACCTTTAGCATGCCATGAACCCAGCAGATACTCCATACAGGATTATTTTAGGCGAGTGAATCAATATGGCTACCATTTATGGAAGGCTTTCTGCACCTATGCAGTGTACTGAGTACTTCATACGTGTGTTGGGGCACCCTCCCGAGAAGAGTGACCATTTGCCACGTTCCAAACTAAGTCTGGTAAGTGTTTCAAGTAACTCACCATAATGGCACAACTAGTAAGCAGTGGGGCTAGAATTTCAAACAAAATTCTGCTTAACTCTATAACCAAACCATTCACTTACTCTACACTACTGCCTATGAATGAGCAATACAAGTAAGTACCTGAACAGGCTGAAAATACAACCAGGTTAAAAGAGATTGAAAAAAGTACAGATTTATTGAAGAAAGCTCTACAAAATTAAGTTGTTTATTAAGGGAAGCTCAAAAGATTCAGGTATCACTCTACTCTCACCATATTGAAGTTAAAACAGATCTTTATAGCTCACCTATATGTCCTAGTAATTGCTCAGAATCTACCAAAATAGTATACATCCTGATAGATGAGAAAAAATGAAGACTGTTTATTTTGTCCTCTGAATTCCACATGTGAAGAAGACCATCTCAGAATAGGTTTTCTTTCTGGAAAATTTGGCATCCTCTCACCATCAAGATCTTTGGATAGAGTCAAGATCTTTCACAAACACTCAGCTGGAGAAAACCTAAAGTTTGCCTAGATGTCAAGCCCAAATGTTAGGACTCAGTATGGACTCAGGTTGAAATAAGACACAGTAAGACATGCACCCTGCCTTGCCACACCAGTGATGCCTCTGGGTGACAGAGCACAAGTTTCTTGTGTCTTTTTAATTTTGATGGGATAGAAAGAAAAGTGCATCCAAAAAAGGACCAGTTCTGGTCAGAATAATAGCTTTTCAGCCTTCACTTTACAGGCTGGGGAGTTACCACAGAACCAGTGTGTGCCCAACTGAGCTGGGAGCCATGATTATTACACCTGGGGTCTGTGACCAAAAAGCACTTTCTCAAAGTCATCTGAGGGAAACACACAGGGCCTTCTTCACTTCTGCCTGAGATGCCATGCCTGCTCTTACACTGCCTGTCAGAGGTTGTACTCTGCCCTAGGCAGCCACCTCTATACCATGTTGCAGAGACTTACAGAGCCACTGAATGACTTGGTCTGAGCAGCCAAGAGGATATCTGCCTCTTGGATAACACATAGAACAGACTTGGAAGACTAAACTCGCCCTTTCCCTGTTACTGCCTGGGCGTAGACAAATTTCAAACAATTCCTTTCTCTCAGTATCTATTAAAAGATGATATCTAGCATTTTGCCATATATTTGGGCTAACTCCAGTGTATCAGCATGAACATTAGCTGTATCAAATTTTTAGGTCCCTTTAATCAAGCTTTCCAAGTCCCTAACCCCAATCTTTACTTCTTCTATTACCTCTCTTCTGTTTTCCACATCATGCCACCCGTTACTAGGCAGCTTTCCATTACTGTAACAAAATACAGAGAGGGACAAAATTATAAAGAGAGCAGGTTTCTTTTAGCTCACGTATTTAGTCCATGGTCCCTTGGCCTTATTGTTTTGGAGAAAGAGAGAGAAAGAGAGACAGAGAGAGACAGAGAGGCTCTAAATCCCCAAATCCCCTTTAGTTGGGGACCACAGAATATAAACTAAGTCTAGAGGATGTCCAAGGCCATTCTTGTCCTGCCCTTTGAGCAGACTGGAACGTGGAAACTCCTTGCTTTCTTCTGGTCCTGGCTGAAGCCCTACGGCTAGTGATACTGTGGTGCTCACAGGGCGAGATAAGACCTGCTCAGGATGATAAGACTCTTGAAAGCAAATGAGTAGCACTAGTAAATAGTTTCCCCTGAGGAAACTACAGTGTTCTTACCAACCCTTTCCTCATCTTTGACATGGTAACAGTCATTACTATTCCCAGAAACACTCACTAACCTTTACCCACTGTCCTTGACACAGATGTCATCAATAAGTCCCGAGGTTCCTGCTGCTTTATGGTCTTTTGTTCCCCATCAACAATTGGTCATCTCATTTTTTTTCTGTTGTTGAGATGATTAATTGTTTGACCAATTTTGCATGTCTGTATCTGTGTTCATAAATACACACTTCGAAGTTATCAATATGTAATGCAACAACCATTGTTGAGTCCCTGTCACCTTGTCCGTAAATCAGTTTTGATTGTACTATTTTTATGCTACTTTGTGTCTGTTTGTTAATATGTTTTTGTTCTTTTACTTTTAAAATAATAAAAAAAAGAAAGAAAAAAGAAAACAACTGGTCATCTCAGATCCCCGTTGTACTGTGATTTTCTTTCTTGCTCTTTCTTATCACCACACACCGTAACACCTTGTAGGACACTGCGGACTCATTGTGGGGGGGTCCCCAAAATGTTTTCAGGACATGTACCAAATGACTTAACTTCCTTCCAGGGAGCCGCACCTCCCAAAGGCACATGGGCTGAGGACTAAACTTCTTTTTTAAACACAGAGGACTTTGGGGACACTTCTCTGTACCACAACAGTTATCATTAGCAGATATCATTTCCTAGAATTCATAGGGCCCAAGGTTTTGTCTCTTACATGAGATAGAAGCAGAGAAGAAAAGCATACCAGGCAAGCATACCTGTATTTTATAGTGCTGATTACCTGCAATCCCATAATTGTGTGACAGACTAACCATGCTGTATCTCTTCTTCTCTGCCTTCAGGTATCCTGAGTATAGGGAACCTATGTGCATCCCCAAAGGAACAGAAGCGGTGGAGTGAGGTAGAAAATCCTCTCTGAACCAAGTGAAAAGGGAAGGATAGCACCTTCCAGTTTAACAGCTATTTGTTTTCTGTTATATGACAAACTCTTGTCTGTTATATGACAAACAGAAGATGCATTTCTGACCCTCAAAGGGCTCCCTGTCTTGGGCAGGGTAGAAACAGAGTTACTTGCCTGGAGTGATAAGGGATAAATTCCACGGAGACAGCTACTCTAGCAAATCCGATAGCAAAAGCAAAAAGCCCTGTGGCTTTATAAACTAACCATCTCCTGGATGCTAGATTTCCAGTTTTTCTCAGATTTACACATTTCATTATAGCTGTTTCTTTTAATAGTTTATCTTATTTAGCTTAATTGTTTATATATGAATTACCCAACACCAACAACCTTCAGAGCCAGCTCTCCTCAGACAGCTTGATGCCGGTGTTGTAAAAATATTTCATTTCCAGGCTGTCCTCTAGCTCCTTCCTGCTATTTCACCAGGGCAAATGCAGAAAGATGATGAGAGAGAGACAGAGACAGAGCCCAAGATAAGAAACATCAGTTGCCAAAGGGAATTAGTCATAAAGCTCTAAAACAAAACTAGGAGGACGTAGTACCCAACTCTTGGTCTTCATTACAGCACCACAACTACTAAATGTGAATCATGGAACATGATCCTTATAGTGAAAAAACTGTAGTTTTAGATAATGCAAGTGGTTTCTATTGGGCATGGTAGTGCATGACTGTAATCAACTGTTCTGGAGCCTGAAGTAGGAGGATCCAAAGTTCAAGGCCAGGCTAGGCAACTTAGCAGCTTATTTTTAATAAAATTTAAAAATAAGGGCTGAGGATGTCACTCAATAATAGAGCACTTGCCTATCATGTGTGATGCCTGGGATTTGATCCCTGATACTTCAAAATTAAAATTCATAACAAAGCCCACCTTGGGAAGAAGGTGGCGAGAAGACCACATAACATAGCATGTGTGAAAGGACAGAGCTGGTGCTTTGTAACAGTGGCTGCTCCTGGATAATCCTCTGATCCCACCCTGTGGCATTGCCAGTTGTCAAGGAGGTTTCTAGGGTACAGTCCCCATTCCTTTCACTTAATGTCACTCCCCCAGACAGCATGCACAGTGAGAAGAACTCACTGTTTTTCAATTTACTTCATCTAATCTTTGTTTACCAGGCACGCAAAGCCCGGGACTAGGTATCATAGGAAGAATCAGACAAAAACCTTATTGGTTTTTCTGTATAGGGAGTGCACGAGAAGCCTACACAAATCACTGTGATGTACAAATCATAATAAATTCTATGAAAGGGAGAGATTAATGATCACTAGGAGCTCTTCTAATTGCTTTAGTAAGTTAGAATTGTGTTCTCCAGCATAGATCACTTTGGGAGTGCAGTCATCATTACAGTGCTGCTAACAGCTTCCACTCACCCAAATCAACACAGCACACATCGCCTCGGGGTGCTCCCTTTCTATATGTGTACAGTATACGCAACAATTTGGACCCCCCGAATCTCCATGAGTTACTGTTTATATAGTTTGAAATGAATAGAAAAGGAGTTTTCCTTGGGCCTTTGGAACCTGCAGAATGTTCTTTAGGCCAATGCTTTTTGTCAGAAAACCATCCCTGCTTTCCCCAGCCTCCTGTTTAGCCTCATTTCTTCCTGGTGAGAAGCCAGCAATCTCCTTCCTCTTTCAGGCTCTGAGTAGAGGAGTGGGGTAAATGTGTGCATGGCCTTATTGCTTCCTCCTCTTTCTTGATCACTTCCTTTAAATTTGAAATGTCTGTCTTTCATATATTTTAAGTGGCCCAAGAATGATGCCAACAGTGGGGTTTGGTTTTGATGCAATTATCCAGGGCTATCGGTGGGCTGAATTTATGGAGTCCTTTAGAAAATAATCACAGCCCCTGCCCCTGTCTTGGGCTGATCTGGTATCTCTAGTCACAGAAAGCCTTCTATAACCATTTGTGGACCTCACTGTGTGCCTGAAGAGCCAGGACACCTTCTCTAGAACACGGTGTGTAAAGATTGCCCCCCTACAAGACATAAGGCTTGACCAATCTGTCCAGTTCAGAACCTCAGCACATCCCCATTTTTTAATTTTTGCTAAGGTTCTTATCAGTACTCAGACATTTGCAGCATGGATAGCATATCTCACCTTAGCCTACTAGTGGTAGAAATTATGCACAAATATACAATCACATAAATAAACATGGAGATCAAAACAAAGCACTTGAAAGCCACTTCTATTACATCCTTTGCCAACGGCAGGGACAAGACAATTTGCTTTCCCATTTAAATTCCAACCCGCCATCGTGATAAACTAGAAATGGCTTTTATATTTTTTTATTTTAAAAAAAAAATAAAAGTACAAAAACATATTAACAAACAGACACCAATTAGCACAAAAAATAGTACAATCACAACTGATCTATACACAAGGTGACATGGTCTCAACAGTGGTTATTGCTTTATCCATTGATATCTTCGAAGTGTAAATATATGAACCCATATACAGACATGCAAAATTGGTCAGACCATTAATCCTCTCAACAACAAAAAAACACAAAAACCAAACATCCAAAGACAGAAAAAAAAACAGGCAAAAAAAAAAAAAAAAAAAACACCAATAGTTGCTGCTTTGCATATTGATATCTTCGAAGTGTGTGTTCAGGATAATACATACAGACATACAATATTGATCAAATAACCCGTCATCAATTATTCCTTAGCGTTAAGTGATATAATACAATAGTAGAACCATGTTAGCCCGCCTGCATATATGTATATTCATATATACATACATACATTTCTATCTCTTTCTTTTCTCCTTTCCCTCGTCCCATCTGTTCTTTGTTTTTAAACAGATTTCCTTCATGTCTCTTAGTTTATATTCCCACGCTCGGGTTCTTACACCAGTGATACAATGCGTTGCCTGCACATGTATCGCTGATTTATTTTACTTATGAGTATGGACTCCAGTTTTGACCACTTGCCTACAAAGTTCTCAAAACTGTCTTTCTTTATAGCTGAATAATATTCCATTATATAAAAATGCCACAATTTTTTAATCCAGTCTTCTGTGGATGGGCACTTGGGTTGCTTCCACATTTTAGCTATTACAAATTGCGCTGCTATAAACATGGGTGCACATATATCA
>PVLD010036929.1:0-10609 GCA_004027595.1 Dinomys branickii
CGTCCCGTCCCGTCCCGTCCCTACCGTACCCTACCCTATGCTAGGGACTGAACCCAGGGCCTTGTGCATGCTAGGCAAATATTCTATCACTGAGCTAAATCCCCAGCTCCAAATATCATGTTCGTTTTGGGAAAAAATTAGAAGGCCTAGCCACACTGGGTCCACATTCCCATGGCAACAGGAGGCTGGAGATAATAATAATTTCTCCCTCCACCCCCACCATCCTTAGAGAGGGGGGGTCTCCTTCCTTTCTTCTGCCTCCACCTTGCCCATTTCCCTCATTTATGTCATACTTTTGTCCCTGATGTTTACAAAGAAATAGCTGTCCTTTGTTCAGAGGGACTTTCTTGGCCATTATCTTCTTCCATGCTGACTCCTTGGCAGGTAGGTGGTCAGTCTACTGCACGCACATGGCCATGTTTATATTGTGGTCACTGTTGCTGTCGTTAATCTCTTCTGATATGTTTTCTTGTAGCTCCCAGGCCTTAAGTCTTTCTTAGCACAGCACCCAGGGAGTTACTGCCAAAGAGCCTAGGTTGGTGATCCCAGAAAATATTGGACAAAGAGTCCAAGGACCTGCATCCCATTTTGGAATGCCAGTGTGATCTCGGGAAAGGACCTTTACCTTTGTCAACTCCCAGTCCTCTATCTGTAAAATGAAAGTTTGGATGATGTTTTCTCTAAGACCCTTCCTAGCTCTGAAAATTTTATGTGCATCCAAGGAAAGACTGGCAAGAAACGTGAAAGTGTGAATAATGGCTATCTTGAGTGACTCATGGTTATCTTGAGTCCGATTGCCTGGATATAAATTCAGGTTTTGTTACTTACCAGCTTACTAGGTTTTACTAACACTTACTAGTTATGTATGTCTCTGAACCTCAAAGTCTATCTACAGATAATGGGGGTAAGATAGTACCATGTTATGAGACTTAAGTACACTCATGGGTATAAGGGCATAACTTAGTGCTTGGCTCATAATTACAGGAATCATGTTATTATTTTGTCTACATTTTGTAGTTTTAATTTTTCTCCAGTGTACATGTACTTTCCACTAATGAGAAAGAACAATTAAAGGTGATATGATGGTTTTTTTTTTGATATGATGTTAAGAAGCTATATCCTGAAAAAAAATGGAACACATCCCACCAAATGCTCAGAAATGGTCAAATAAGAAATGATTCATATATATGTTGGTGAACCACAAACTTTTGTCTTCTTACGATGTCTTGCCACATGGTTTATCCCAGCAGACCAGAAGTTAAATGCAGTTGATGTGAAAGCAACTTTAAGAAGTTATCTCTTTGACCTTTGCACTAAAGGACAGGACCAAATGGACCATATGTTTGCACTGGGCTTAGAGCTTTAGAGCGCAGACATAAATAGTTTCTCATTTTGTCTTTGCCAAGGAGTAATGACTCAGTGGTAACCTGGGGAATCTGGCAGTTCCAAAAATATTTGTTTAAAGAATCCTTGTTTTCAGATGAGGAAATAAAGGTTCTGAGAGGTTCAGGGGTTTGCTCAGAGGCACACACAGCTAGAAAACCTAAAGCTTTGGGTTTTTATTCTTTTGCTCTTATTTTATTATCCTTTCAACCTCAGGACTGTGGACACCATTGGCTTCAGGAAAGGGCTTAGATTCAGTACAGAGAATTAAAAGAAATTCAGACCACAGGTTTTATTGTTAATATTTTATTGTCTTAACTTAGATGACTAAGATGTTGAGGATGAAACTGAAATTCAGAACTCTTTCCAGATTCAACTAATAGACCTATATCACAGACTTTCAAAGGCCCTTCCCCCTCTATGGTATCAATGACAAATAATATGCAATTGCCAAATGTATAATTTTTCAGTTTGTGTAACATACAGATTAAAAAACTCTATACAGTCAAGGTATACAAGGTGGTGTTTTGAAAAGTGTATGCATTGTGTAGTGATTACATCAAACTAAGTAACATATTCACACTTCTCATGTAGCCATCTTTTTAAAATTTTCATGGTGAGATTACATTGATCTAGTCTCTTGACAAAGAACAAGGATACAATAATTTTTATGGACTATGGAGTATAGTAACCATCAAGCACATTAGGTTTCCAGAACTCACTGAAATATTTCATAAAAGAGAATTCAAGCCCTTTGGTCAACGTTTCCCTAAGGTTTTAAGAAGAATTTGTAGCATTTCAGGAAGGGGGATAAATGACTTTGTAAACTCACTTGGGATTTACTTATTTATATTTTTTTATTAGTATATATTTGTGATACATGGTAATTACATTATCTTGGGGAATTGGTACATGTGCATATTACATCTGAATCAGTTTTATTTAATAATGCTTGAATTTTAATATTTTTAGACAAGGTATGCATTTCCAGTTCACTACAGCTGCTTCCATTCTGTAGTCTCATGTCTTGCTTGATTTCCCTATTTATGTGAACTGCGTGCTATCTGTAAACACTGGACATTATGGTACCCAGTTACGGGGTTTTATTCATTTATTTGTCTTGTTTATTTTGCTCTGACAATAACATCAGCAGGTTCTAAGTAGCAATACAGCTCTTAAGAAAGTAGAAGACAAATTTCTCAAATATAATGTCTAAATCAAGGGAGGTAACTCCTTTACACTGCTTCTTTTGTTAAGAGTGTTTTTGCATACTAGTAATAGAACATTTGACCAACAATGGCTTAAACTATTAAGATATTCAACATTTTTATTTAATAAGGAGCATCAGCTAAGCTTACTGATGCAGTGATCCGTAAGGATTCAGGTTCTTTCTATTTTACCTTGCTTTCCTCAGCAGCTGGGTTATCTCAATGACAAATGGCTGCTTCTGCTCCAGCCATCACATCCTCATATGCCATCATTAAAAGGCAAGAAAGATAATTTGTTTCTCTCACGTAGGGCCTTTTATCTCTTCATTAGAGTACACTTCCCCTTATACTTCACTAGCCAGAAATGGGTTATATTCCCAGGCCTCAAACGTCACTGATAGAGACTGACAATCTAGGATTCTTTTCCGAAAATAGATAATGCTGCCTAAGCAGAATTTGCTTCTGTAACAAGGGTGTAGGAGCAGTGCTTTACAATAGACGATGTCCCCAGCAACATGGACACCACCATCTCCTGAGATGCGCTTAGTGCTAGAGGGTAATATTTAAAAATAGATGCTGAACATTTGCAATGTATGCAAAGGAAGGACCCATAGGATTGTGCAGGATCTAAATGAAATATGTTAAGTGTCACTGAAGAAATATTTAGGGATATTCACCCTGCAGAAAGGAGATCTCAAAGGGTATTTTAAAAATATGTTCTGATGTCCCATGGCCTGTTACAGGGTAGAAAGTTTAACCTAAATCTTTTTTGTTGTTGTTGTTGCTCTGGGGATAGAGCTGAGAATGAAATGAGAAGAAATAAAGTTTTAGCTTGATAAGAGGAATACGCTTTGGCAATTAATCCTCATAGAAGAGCAGGTGTCTCTCAGGATGTGACTGAGCTGAGCGAATGTCTGTTGGGAAGGGGACCGAGGACGGGGCTTGCATTTGTCAGGCTGAATTGGGCAACCTCAGAGGTTCTTGCTTGTTCAGAAGCTCCGCATCTCTCAAATGCCTGATTTTTTAAAATCCCTAAACCCTGGTAGTTTAGGCTCTTGGATTTGGCTGAGAACCAATATCCTTACTTTTTCTGAGTGTGAGTAATTCCGTATAAATTTGCCTTGCATGGGGGAGGAATTTATGATCCCTGCATCATCACCTCAAATCCCCAGAGGATTTAACATCACCCTGAAGGGTAGATGATATCGGAAAAGCAGGAAGGCTATGTGTATATCAACTCAAAACACACACACACACACACACACACACACTCACACACACACACACGAATAAGTAGGTCAGTTGGCATCATATTTACTAGTGGAAATGTTTTTGGTTAAGAAGCTCATCTGTAGAAGATGATGCTTGGAATAATTGCTAATGATCGCTAAATAGGGTGTGTTTGCAAATGCATTGAGTTAATCATCATTACCTATTAAAGTGTGTACATATTGTTTTGCACTTCTCACAGTACTA
The DNA here is from genome assembly GCA_004027595.1 of Dinomys branickii. Taxonomy (NCBI): domain Eukaryota; kingdom Metazoa; phylum Chordata; class Mammalia; order Rodentia; family Dinomyidae; genus Dinomys; species Dinomys branickii. The sequence goes on from PVLD010036929.1 coordinate 4,068, forward strand.
GGCAGTAATGTTTATACTTTAGAGTCAGACCCCTCTCCGATTTTTCAATTGTCAAACTATTCTTGATATATCAGTTGCTCTGCCCTGCATTTTGAACATTTACTTATGGCAGAAAATGCTCTGGGTAGTGTTCTGCTGCTTCTCTACTGCCCCTATCCCCTCTCCAACATTCCTTCTAGGAAAAAATGAAATGTGAATGTGTTTCCCTCCACATTTCCTCTAGGAAAAGTAAGCCCTGAGATTGTTTTCCAAATGCCCTATCTTTCTAGGATTTATAACTTTCTATATGTTGGAAAAAGTGTTCTAATTACTGTTTGTATTTATTTTGACAAGGTGAGTGTACACAGAACAACAAATCCAAATAATTAGACAGCATTTGGAAAGAATGTTCACTCAGCTGTGCACTGCACATCTCTAGACACTCACCCCCCTCTGTGGTACCCACTTGAAGGGGAAAAATATTCACTGAGATGGCAGCTTAGTTCCATTTGTAATTTTTGCTGAAGTTGGGATATTACAGGGATCACTTCCTCTTTTGAATTCCAACCCTCACTTTAAAGAGGTTAATCAGTTTCTATCAGTCCCTAATGGCGACCAACTTACCAAAACAGCATAGCCTCACTCTAGAATATAAATGATTGGCCCTCACATTCACTTAAAGAATTTAAGATGGTGTGGGGAAAAACAGAAAAATAAAAGTTAATATTTGGAACAAATAAAAAAGATGGTATGTGGTGAGCATGGGCCATTTCATAATCCAGGGAGGTTCGGTACCATTCTATTTTTTAAAATCACCAAAGTTTTGTGATATAACTTGAAATACAGTATGGTGATGCCCCCTAGTTTGAATGAATAAGGAATATATATATATATTACTCAGACATAAAGAGCGATAAACTGGAGTTATCTGTAGGAAAATAAATGCACCTTGAGACCATAATGCTAAATGAAATAAACCAGACACAGAAAGTTAAATATCACATGGTTTCTCATATGTGAGAAACTCCACACTTAGGTAATTTAAAGCATAAAATAAAAGAGAGATGATAGGAAATAGGGAGGCAGACTTTGTGGAGATGGGAAGGGGATCTGAGTATTGGGGCAGATGGGAGGAAAGAAAGGAAAGGAAAAAACAAAATGATCATGATGCAATATGTATATGTACCAGCTCCCTGAGATGAAAATATTATGTATCATCGACACATGCCAGTTTAAATAAAGAAACCAAAAGAGCCTGAAAATTTTATTTTAATTAATTAATTATTTTACCATTCAGTTTATTTTATTGTTCTGTAGTGTGTTATGATTGGACAAGCATAATATCCCTGTTTTTCCCCCATTCCCAGCCCCTCCTTTCAAACCACCTTGCTCTCTGTTCACAAAGCTCGGTTTTCATTTTATCCTTTTCTCGTTTTTCTTTCCCTTCCCTTCCCTCCTTTTCCCCTTCCCCTCCCTAGTTCCTTTTTCTTTTTGAAGAGTTTCTTCCAACTTCACAATATCTATTGTACATTTTTGTTCTTGTTTGTATCTTCAGTTTATCACACCAGAGAGATAATGCAGTATTTATACAGGTGCATTTGATTTATTGCATATATGATTATGGTTTCAGGGTCCATCCATTTAGCTATAAATGTCTCAATTTTATCTTCCTTTATGGCTGAATAATATTCTATTATATTAAAAAAAAAGACCACATCTTTTTCATCTGTTCACTGGTTGCTGGGCATTTGGGCTTCTTCCAAGATTTAGCTATAAAAACTGTGCTGCTATAAACATGATGTGCATACATCGCTGTGTTATGATGCTTTTAAGTCTTCCGGGAAGATAACTAGAATGGGTAGATTAATAGCTAGTCAAATGGTACTGGTAATTCTAGATTTTGAGGAATCTCCACATTGATTTCCACAGTGGTTGCACCAGCCTCCCTTTCACCAACAGTGGAGAAGGGTTCCTTTTTCCCCACAGCCCCACCAATATTTGTTATTAGCTATTTGCTTGGTAATAGCCATTTTTTTTGTGCAGTGAGCTGGAATCTCAGTGTTGCTTTAATTTGTATTTTTTGAATAACCAGTGAGGTTAAACCTTTTTTCATATGCTTATTTGCCATTTGTACTACTTCTTCTGAGAAGTATGTATTCATCTCAAACACCCATTTTTGGATTGGGTCTTTGAATTTGGAGGGTCTGATTTTTCTTCTGTTCTTTATATGTTCTAGATATTAGTTCTTTGTCTGAAGAACATCTGGCATAAAGTTTTTCCTACTCTGTGCATTGTCTTTTCCTCTGTTTGTGATTTCTTTTTCTGTGGAAAAGCTTTTAAATAAGATGACATCACAGTTGTTGATTCTTTGTAATAGTTGCTGTGCAATTGGGGTTTTGTTCATAAAGTCTTTGCTTGCACCTATGTCTTCCAGAGTTCTACTTATTGTATCTTCCATCAGATTTAGTGGTTCTACTTCAATATTTAGATCTTTGATCCATTTTGATTTTAGTTGAGTGTTTGGTGATAGACATGGGTCTAGTTGTAGTCTTCAGTATGTGGAAAGCCAGTTTTTCCAGCACTGCTTATTAAAGAGGCTATCATTATTCCAGTAAATGTGTTCAGCACCTTTGTCAAAGATCAGGTGGCTGAGGGCATTTAGAGTTGTTTCTGCATCTTTTAGTCTCTTCCATTGATCCTCAGGTCTGTTTTTTTTTCCAGTACAATGCTGCTTTTATCATAGTAGCTCTGTAGTATATTTTCAAGTCAGGGATTGTGATGTCTCATGACTTTCCTTTGTTACCCAGAATTGCTTTTGCTATTCTAGGTCTCTTCTGGTTCCAAATGAATTTTAGGAATGTTTTCTCTAGTTCTGTGAGATACAGTAATGATAGTTTGATTGGGATTGCATTAAATCTGTATAGCAATTTTGGACTTGTGGCCATTTTCACTATGATGGCACTTCTTATCCAAGAGCAAAGAATATCTTTCCATTTTATGATATCTTCTTCAATCTCCTTTTTCAGAGAATTGTAGTTTTCAATGTAGAGGTCTTTCACTTATTTTGTTAGACTGGCTCCTAAGTATTTCATAGTTTGGATGCTATTGTGAAGGGTGTGGTTTCCCTAATTTCTCTCTCAGTGAGTTTTTGATTTGTGTACAGGAAGACTATTGATTTTTGAGTGTTGACTTTGTATTCAACTATGCTACTGAATTTACTTATTAAATCTAGAAGTCTTTTGGTGGAGTTTTTGGGATCTTCTGTGTGGAATATGAGGTCATCGGCAAATAATGATAATTTAACTTCTTTCTTTCCTATCTTTATTCCTTGTATTTATTTCTCATGTCTAATTGCTCTGACCAAAGTTTCCAGAAATATATTGAATAGTAGTGATAATGGACATCCTTGTCTTGTTCCTGATTTTAAAATGAAAGTTTGCAGTTTTTGACCATTTAGTATGATGTTGGCTCTTGGTTTGTCATAGATGAATTTTATTAGATTGAGATAAAGACAGTCTTCCAATTTTCTGTAGGTTTTTTTTTTATTATGAATGGGTGTTGAACATTTTAAAATGCTTTTTCTGTGTCTATTTATCGAGATTATCACATAATTTTTGTCCTTTGTTCTGTTGTTATGGTGTGTTACATTTATTGATTTGTGTATGTTGAACCATCCCTGCTTCCCTGGGATGAATCCTACTTAGTCATGATGTATAATCTTCTTGATTTGCTGCATTGTGTTTGCCAGTATCTTTCTGAGGACTTTTGTGTCTATGTTTATTAGGGAGATTGGCCTGTAGTTCTTTTTGGTTGGGTCTTCTCTGGTTTTGGAATCAGGGTAATACTATCTTCCAGGAAAGAGTTTGGGAGTATTGCTTCCCTGTCTATTTTATTAAAGAGTTTGAAAAGTAATGGCATTAGATCCTCTCTAAATTTCTTATAGAACTCAGTTGTGTGTCTATCAGCACCTGGGCTTTTCTTTGTTGGTAGGTTTTAAATTACATTTTCAATTTCATTGCCTGATATTGGGTTGTTTAGAAGTTTATATCTTTTTGATTCAGCTCTGGTAGTTCATATGTATCAAGAAGTCTGTCCATTTCTTCTGTGTTTTCTGTTTTATTAGAATAAAGTTTCTCAAAGTAGGTGTTGATGAGTTTTTGGATTTCTGCAAGATCTGTTGTGATTAACCTGAAAAAAATATTTTTTGTACATTCAGGATTGTATTTTTTATATTTTGTATTTTAAAGATAAAAGAATGGAAACATCTTAACAAACACACATACACTTAGAAAATAACACAAAAACAATACAAGCAATACAGAATCTCAGACAAGGTGATAGGAGATTTATAATGGTTGTATTACATAATGATATCCTCAATTTGGATACTCAGATAAACAATTATAGATATGTAAGATTGATTATACACTTAAACATTAACTGTTCATTTCAATAGAGCAATCAAAGTCAGTAGTACAACCATGTTAGCTATCCTGTCTATACATACATCTATATCTATCTATATATCTATCTATAAGTTAATGAAGGCTATGGGCCTTTTCTTCTTTTGTTTTTTAATTTTTTAATTTTAAAGAGAAAAGAACAAAAACAAAACAACACAAAAACTATAAAAATGATACAGAATTTCAAAACAAGATGTTAAGAAATCAACAATGATCATTGTGTTATTTATTGTTTTTTTTTTTTTTTTTTTTTTTTTTTTTTTTTTTTTTTTTTTTTTTTTGCGGTACTGGGGATCGAACTCAGGACCCTGCGCTTGCTAGGCAAGCGCTTATTCCACTGAGCTATATCCCCAGCCCGTGTTATTTATTGTTATCTTCAAAGTAGTTGCTCAGATTACCAGATATAGGTATACAAGATTGATCAAATAATTAAATATTAGCTGTTCGAAGGGAAGGAAAAATGTGCATATATATACAAGATAGCTAAGATAATTATACTACTAACTTTTATTGGTTAATTGAATGGACCTTTTCATATATCATTATATTATACACACACTATGTGCAATTGTAGGGCTCACAGATCCACTGAAACCTCTTCATAGGTCCTCTTGGAATAGATTTACAGTAGGCCTCCTTCATTTGTAGTTTTCTTTCTACAGTTTCAGTGATTCACAATCAACCATGGTTTGAAAATACTAATGGAAAATTCTAGAAATAAATAATTCATAAGTTTCAAATTCTATGTATTTTGAGTAGTGAGATAAAATTTTGCACCCTTCTGCTTTGCCCTGTCTGTGATGGAAATCATGTTTGTCTAGATCTTCCTTGCTGTACGTGCTACCTGCTGATCTGTCATGTAGTAGCTTTTTTTGGTTATCATATCAGCTGTCATGGCGTGTGTGTGTGTGTGTGTGTATGTGAGAGAGAGAGAGAGAGAGAGAGAAATCACATTTTCATGTAACCTTTATTATACTATATTATTGTTAAGTGTTCTGTTTTGTTGTTATTTATTATTGTTATTCTCTTATTGTGCCTAATTTATAAATTGAACTTTAGTATGGGTATGTGCACACAGAAAAACCCAAATATATATAGTGTTTGTCACTGTCCACAGTCCCAGGCATCTACTATGAGTTTTGGGATGTATCCACTGCAGAGAAGAGAATGTATTTATTGGTTTGTTAATGTGATTATTCTTCACTCATTTACTGAGTCTGTGTCTTGGGTCAAAATGTTCTGTAGGTAGATCTGCGATCAACCTGTTTGCTGATATAACTCTGAATCTAGCTGCTGCTAGACAACCGAAGCCAAGTGTGATGCATCCATGATGAGCATGGTTGAGGGAATGTGGAAGAGGGGCCTTCTCATTCAGAGGTCTCAGGGTGGAGGCCTAGAGTTAAACTGAGAGCTGATGTAGCTCCTTCAGGCTGCCATTCACCTGGCTGAGATGTTCTGTGGAGCAGAGGAAGAGGACTAGAAGCAAGTTTACAGTCTCAGCCCTTCTCTGTTCTTAATGTGCTCATCAAGGCTGCCAGGCTTGAATGATGTTTTGATAGCTCCTGAACTTTCCTTTGGATGACATATCTTACAATCACAACATTGAGCTCTTTGCCGATTCCCCTTTGGCTGTCGCATATGGCTGAATGTCTCCAGCTCTATCTTGTCTCTTTGGATTAGGGATATTGAGCCAGGAAGAGTGAGTAGTATTTGGAATCCATATTGTCTCACATGTCTCTACTCCTAGGGCTGAAAAGAAATGCATATTTTCCAGGAGAATTGTTTCAAACTAAGATATCTATAGGACTGAGGAAGTGTAGTGTTCATTGACTTGGGTGAAATAAATCCATAATCACATGAAGAAGCTGTTGAATGGAGAAAGACAGGCTTATGTAAGAGTGAGTGTGGCTTCCATGGGTAGGGTTCTGGAAATGGCCTTGGGTGATGCCTTTAACTCATGGTCAGATCTGCACTTTAGTAATTGCTCTTGGTTTTGCCAATTGGTGTTTGTTTGTTTTTCTTCTTTTCCTTCCTTCTTTCCTCCCTCCTTCCCCCTCCCCTCCTTCCCTTCCTCGCTTCCTCCCTTCTTCCCTTCTTCTT
>PVLD010036930.1:0-10610 GCA_004027595.1 Dinomys branickii
TCCCACGTCTCGCCCCGGCAGCCTGGTCCGCCCTACCACATCTCCCCCGGCATCTCAGAGAAATACGCCCAGTTTAAACTTCCCAGCCGAGGTTCCGGCATTCACGCTCACCAAGTCTGTCTCGAGCTGGTGGTGTTTATTAAGGAGGTTCGCTCCCTTGCTGCTCACCCGGTCGCCATCTTCCTGAGTTCCCTCAAGTGGTTGATTTCTTGATGATAGCCATTCTTCCTGGAGTAAGATGAAATCCCAGTGTTCATTAATATGCATGTCTCAATTTGCAAGTGATATTGAATATTTTTTCATGTATTTACTGGCCATTTATATTTCCTTATCTGAGAAATTTCAAATTCATAAAACCTATCATCATAAATCTAACCAAAAGGATTGTTGAGATTATTCTTGATGCACTTAATGAGCATTCTGAAAAGCTTTCAGGAAAACCTGAGAATTATATTTTGATTTTAGACTCCATGCTGTTAACATCCAATAGTCTAAAAAGATTTCCAGTCAGGAAACTTCTCTGAAAAGCTACAGCAGACCTGGCAACTCTGAAGTGGGAAATAATCAGTATGTCTTTTTTTCTTTTTTTTTTTTTTTTTCTTTTTGTCTTTGTGAGACAGGGTCTCGCTATGCAGTTCAGGCTGGCCTTGAGCTCATTTTGTAGCCCAGGCTGGTCTCAAACTCACAATCCCCCTGCTTCAGCCTCCCAAGTGCTGGGATTATAGGCGTGCGCCACCACACCAAGAAGTGTGTCTTCATAAGCAGCAGGTGATGGAGCCCACAACTGAAATGCACCCCTCATCCTTGCAGGAAAGAAGTATTTTGTTAAACCCACAAATATCTCTCCAGTGTAGCTTAAAAGAATGCAGTGTGTTAATTTGGAGCTCTGTCTTTGAGATTTTATTTGATTCTATCTATAGCCTCCAAAGGAAGGTGAGCGTCAAATACCTAGATTTTAAAACTGTGCGAAGGATTTAGCAAGGAATGATCTCCTGCAGCCATTCTGAATCATCCACTTCCTCCCTTTTTAGTGGCTGTGGACACGGTGCATTTGCCTTTCCCACAGACATAATAAAAGGGTTCACATTTTATTTTGTTTATCACCATCCTGTTTTAATACAATGTCAATACTAAGAACAACTAGGTTCAAATACAATACATGAAATAAACCAATACTGACTGGGATAAATGACTCAGGCAGGCTAGAACAAGGCAGCAGAGTTAGGCCCCTCTGACTCTCACAGTTTTTGCACACTGCAGCTCGAGCTTCCAGCTTCATGAAAGAAGGACTTTTGGTGAACCCAAGTAGTTGACTTCATCTTTGATTAAGCTTGTATTTTGGGAAAGAATACTGCTATGAACTAGATTGCGTCTGCCTGCAAATTTATATGTTAAATCATAACCTTCGGTATGACTATATTTGAAGGTGGTACCTGTAAGGAAATAATTGAGTTTAAGTATAATTCTAAGTGTGGGAGGCTGATTCAGTCACATCAATGTCCTTATCAGAAGAGACATCAGAGAGCATATCTTCCCTCTCCACACAATAAAAAGGCAGCCTTCTATAAGCCAGGAAGTAGGTCCTCCCTGGAAAAGGAATTGGCTGGTGTCTTGACCTTGTATTTCCCAGCCCTCAGAATGGTGAGAAATAAATTTCTATTGCTTAAGCCATCTAATCTGTGGTATTTTTTTAAAAGCAGCCCAAGCTGACAAAACAGACACACATGGGATGTGGGAGAAACGAATTGTGCTCAATCTTCCCCAGGGCCATGTGCCCAGATGTCTCACAAAGTTTCCCAATATTACTAAGAGCCCTCACTTCTGACCTCGAAAAGCTACTCATATGTTGTCTGATGAGTAATTTGAGTACAAAATACATCCTGGTTAAACAGTTGGGCTCCTTGTGTCTCGAATGATTCAGCCCTGCTTTAAACTTTCACACATCAACATCCTGTTGACAAAACAGGACTGTCAATTTCTTCAGTCTTTTTGCTAAGCCCTATCAGTTAAGTCTAGATTGACAAATGTTATGCATCACCTCTTATGTATACTGTGGCTGCTAAGATCTACATTAAGAACAAAACTTCTACCTATCAGATTATGAAGAAAGGAAAAGAAATTAATGCTAGTTTTGCTGTTTCACCTCAAACCATAAAAGTTACAGTTATAGTGCATAAGTGCTTAGTTAAAACAGAAAAGAAACAAAGTGATAGGGTTTGGTACAATTCATAGTTTCAAGCAACAGCTAGGGGGCTTGGGATCTATCCTCTGTGGACTAAGGGGGACCACTGAATACATCCTCGCTTAATCCTAACAATAAAATCAGAAAACAGATAAGAATATGTTTCTATCATTTGGCCCAAACAATGACAAACATGTAGCTTTATTCCCTAATGCCCAGACCCTTCCAACTCCTAAACAGCTTTAACTTTCCACCTTACTGTATTTAAGTAGAATACCACTTAAATATCATATATCAATAACCATTTCCCCCCTCACTCTCTTATCTAAGGCCTAACATAAAGAAAATGCCAGAAATGACCCAAGAAGTTATTTTTACCTTAATCATATAGTGCTTTATGGCAAATATTTTTATTCCTATTATAAAAATAATACAAGGTAGTCAATCATCTGTGACAATATTTTCTCCTTTTGTGTATATTATGTAAGTGGATCTTGTAGAAATGTTTTTTGTAAAATTCTGTGAAAGTAATGTTTCCTGACATTTGAGGTTATTGTTTTATTATTTCACAATCATTTGAAATAATATAGCAGTTTTTCTATTCCAACTCCAAAAGCATCTCCATTGGAAGATAGTACGATACTATGTAATGTCCTGAACGTTAATATTATATTAAACAAAGCAGTCATATATGTGGTCAGACCCATCAGCAGTATGACAACCCATGGTGGTCATGTTAACAACCCATTCTAATAGACTTCAGGAGCACCACTAGAGAGAGATCTGTTCATTCGTTGATTCCCTCACCCAACAAATAGAAGCATTTTTGCTTCCCAAACACTGTGCTAGTCACTGGAGGAGCTGAGAACTAAACTTCTTTGTATGCAAATAAACATAGATATGCAAATAAGTAAATACGTTTACTCTAAAACCTGTTTATATCGAAGACAAAATTGTTATACTAGAGACAGAAATCTCCCTCAGCCTCATTCAATGAGTAGTTCAGAGTTCCTGGAAGTCAGACAATTTGCCCAACCAGGCTGACCCCATACTGACAAGGCCTGATTCCATAATATCCGAACCTAAGAAAGAAAGAACTAGATCACCAGTTTTGTTCTACCCAACCCTGACCAGGTTGCTGCAGCAACTGCTGCAATAAAGCCTAATTGGTGGATGTGGGCATGTTTACTCCTTTTAAGAACTCAACTCTCACAGACCTTCACAGGCACATCTGGAGGCTAAGCAAAGTGAGCAGCAGACCTGGTTCAGGAGTCATGCTCCATTTCCCTCAACAAGAAATGATTCAGTTTTTTCCGTGAATCAAGGTTATTCATCTGATATCTTCAAAATTTTAAGGACTGAGGGATTAGAAGAAGAATTTGTGAACCCCACAAACTGACACTGGAAGTCTAAAATGTACCTATCACAAACTTTGTCTTACATGCAACTTGTGTTCTCTTCACCGTTAAAAAAAGTCTCAATAACAGCATTGGCAGAAAGACAGCAGATGACCTGGTTTCCATGGACCTCAGTCCTGCCAGACACGGTGACTGGGGCTGTCAATCTCCCCATCACACAGTGAGATCTAACCATGTAATCTGCAGAACCCACACACTCAGGTGTGTTGAACTCCACTGTGCTTACACAAAGCCCCTGTTCCCCTTGTTGGAGCTCTTACCTTCATCTCTGTTGAAAGTACTACACTTGAAATGAATTGAGTCTTAATTAGGAAAAATACATTTCAAAAAACATTTGAGATAAAAATAGTATAAGCACAGGGTTATTAGACCTTTTATCATGGAGTTTTTTTCAGTACTAGAAATTGAACTCAGGGCACATTCCCACTGTGATTCATAGCCAGCTTTTTTTTCAATTTTTATATCCTAAGACAGGGTCTCAATAAATTCCCAATCCTCCTTCATTGCTGGATTACAAGGATATACCACAGTACCTAGCTATGCTGTATGAATTATTAGACTACCACTCCATAAGAGCTAGGACCCCTGTTGTGGCTCGTGTCTGGATTCCCCCTCAAAGCCTCATGTGGTCATGGGGCAGCTTCTAGAGTTTATGACTGATCCATGGTCCAGTGCTGGGGTGACGGATGAGAGTGCTACATCCACCCTGGGGAGGGTAGCTTGCGTATACTATAAGGAAGGGAAAGAAACTCGCTCTTCCCGCTGTGGTTCCTCCCTTTTGCTCTTGCTGTTTTTGCTGTTTTCCACTGCATGAACTGTTGCCTTCTGCCATGTACCTGTCTTCCTTGGAGCCAGCTGAGTATGGACTGATACCTCCACAAACTGAGCTAAATAAACCTTTCCTTCCTTAATTCTGGGTGCCAGGTATTTTGTCTCATCAATGATAGAAAAGTAACCAAGACAATTCCTATCTGTTTTATTCACCACTGTATAGTCAGAATTTGTCTCCAGTCACTGCATGAAGTGACTAAATAAATATTTGTAAATGAATGGGTGGTAGACTGGATGGATAGATGGATAGACGAAAGAATTTATTGTATTCATGAATGACTGAATAAATGAATAATAAATTAATAAATTTCTACTTCTGAAACTCTTTAAGAATACAATACTCATATACTTGAAATCACCTATAAAACTCCTTAATAAAGGCAAAGAATAGGAATTTTGTATGGTGTAAAGTAGGTGACATAGACCCTTCAAAATCTTCAATGGCTTTAATTTTTCATCTTGACTTATTTCAGTAAGAATCAATTTAGAAAAAGTAACATTTAAATGTTACACAATCAATGCATCATGATAATTTGATAATTACTCTTTTATTTGGTATGAGCAGCATCAACCAATAGGTTTGTAGCCTAAATGGAATAAAGAGGGAAAGGGAGGCTTGCTGCTGTTACTGGCTGCTTCCTCCTGCCTTCTATTCCATGAACTGTTTCTCCTCTGCTGTGCCCTCCTGTCTTTGAGCCAGCTGACTATGGATTAAAACCCCTATAAACTGTGAATTAAAATAAATCTTTCCTCCTTTAACTTGTATGTGTCAGCATTGTGTCTCAGCAACAATAAAGTAACAAAGACAAGATCATCGGGTAGGTCCTATAATTTGCATTTAATAAATGAGGTACAGACAGATTGATGACTTGTCCAAGGTCACATAGATAGGGAATGGTAAAGCATAAATTCAAATACAGATAATTGACCCTGCTCATCCTATCTTCTGCTTCCTGGGATTTGGCAAAAACAAACTCCTGTACTTTCTTCACTATCAAGAATGTGTCACAACTTCCCCCAAGGAGATTCTCTCATCTAATTATGTTAAGTACTTTAAAACCACACCACCACCACCCACAACCACCACTAACACACACCTCACTGTCCACCCTCTTCTTATATTTAAAAGATGAGTGGAAAACTCCACACTGCAGTAGCATGTTACTCCAGAAAATTCATGATATAGTTTATACTGAAACCAGAGGCAAATCAAGGTGTCATCACCCCAGATGCAATGTGAAGGAAAGAGCATTAAACTCTGAAAATCAATGAATTCTGATCCAATTTCTGTCATCAGCTATGCCACCTTGACCAAGTCACTTTGTTTCACTGGGATCACATGTCTTCATCTAACACACAAATTATTTAAACTAGACAAGCTACAAGATTCTACCTTACCTTACAACTCCATAGTCCTGGATTAAAAAATTCTTCTCAATTATCCTGCTACTAGAGGGAGCAATATTTTCTCTTGCTCATTTCTGAGTAACTGACATGGCCTTGCTGCTGCAGTTCCTTCCTTTTCAAATGCCACATCATCTCTAAGCCACAGCCACAAATGGTTATTAGGTATCAGTATCAGAGACCAAATGGCAGGAGAAGAGCTCTAAACAGCAAGTCAGCAACCACATGAGGCTCCTCACCCATCTCAGTTTCACAGGTTTGGCAGCCCCCAATTTTTCTTATACTGGGGAAGCATATGGAAAAAAGTATCTCAGCAAAGCCATTTTTTCTTTTTCTGATAATATTTATTGGTATCCAAGGAAATGGGAGCTAGATGACAGGTCCCAAACATAGTGAGACCAAGCCTAAGGAAAGTCAGAGGGTAAACCTTATATTTAGTACAATGCCTGTTTTGCAATTAATCTTTTACTATGAAAGTTTTTAATCATATGCAAAAGTGGAGAGACTAATATAATGGGTTTCCTTGAAATATTCACCCAGCTTCAGCAATTTTCATTTCATGGCCAACTTTGTATACTATCTACCCCAATCTAGTACCCCCAGCTCTAAATTATTTTGAAGCAAATCTTCACCATCATATCACGCCATCTGTGAACAGTCCAGCATGTAACTCTAACAGGCAGAACTCAGGATGGGAGTGACACAGTCAGAAAGATTGATGCAGAGAAGAAAGCTGCAGAAGACTGGCATAGACAGAAGGGAGAGCAGGAAGCTAGAGGAGAGTGGTGCAGACAGAAGGTTTGGCACAGCACACTCAGCCAGAGTGACACAGAAGGAACAGACACAAGCAGCTGCAGGGATTATTGTGGAGGGAAGGAGACAGAGACTGGAGAACCGCTCCCAAAGAATAGTGGAGGGCTGGATGCCAGACCAATCCCACTGTGCTTGCTCTCCTGCTTCCAATACAATTGAAAGTGTCTGATCCTAAGACAGAGCAAAAAGCCTGTCATCCTACAGAAGCACACCTGAAACCTAGCAAAGTGCTGCCTGCACAGGGAGTGAGGACCAATTTCCTCATTCCATCTGGTCCATTTGGACTCCTTGCTAGGCAAATGAAGAAGTTGATTGGGGGCTGCTCAAGCACCAAGTGACACACTCAACGTTCCAGTCATAGCCACAGAGGACTGGAGCTCAGTCCCGAGTGCTACAAGACAAAGTCTCTCCCTTTTTTAACTAAGGGGAAAGAGCATCCTCCTGATCAAATTCTGACTGTAGCATAAATAAGATTGAGAGGACTCTACTTTGTGTGGTATTTTGTTTTTGTTTTTGGTTTTTCCTTTCATCTAGTATTGTTTCCTGAAAGAGCTGGGGTGCGCTAGTGTGTGCTAGTAAAAGTATAGAAATCTGAGTTATTGCTTTTAGCAAACTACACTAGGTTTTCCTGTGGCAAAGATTGTTTCATAGGATTAACTAAATTAGCTTTTTGGTTTAGTCATAAAATGATCTCAACCTTCCTGTACCCTCAACCACGTTCTGTGTAGCCCCTGGGGCATGATACCAATTTTGTATTAAAAGAGCATTGTGGTAGGTGCATAATATCACATTTATACTTTAGAATATTTTTATTGATGAATTATTAATTTGAATTTTATGAGTTTATTATATTAAATAATGAGTATTTAACAGGGAAAAATATCAAAAAACAAAGTATTGAGTTTTTAATATTTATTGAGTATTTACAAAAAAGCATGAAAATTTTCAACATTGACTGTGCTTTGGTGTACAAAGTCTAAAAATTACAACCGAAATAAATTCCTTTGTGAACTACAATGAACCAATAAAACTGTATAAGAAAAATAATCTTTTCCTCAATTATCACACCTAAGGTGGTCTTCACACATGAAAGCAGCACATTCCATAGCCATGTATCCCTTACACTGACAGCACATGTATGTTTTGCTTTTCTGGCCTCTTTGTAGGACATACTTAATTTCTCACTGGTCTTGCTGTTTTTTTCAGGAGATTCTGATTATATTATATAATGTTTAGTTTACAGAAATATTAAATATCAATAAAATAAAGTATTAAAATCTTAATATGTGTTGTGTGTTTAGAATAAGCATCAACATTTCACATCAGCTGTGTACTTGCTTACAAACCCTAAAGCATAACATCAGAAATAAATTCCTATATGAATTACAATGAAGATACCAATAGAACTCTACAGCAAAAATAATCTTTGCTTCAGCTGTTGCCCCAGGACAGTTTTCATACATGACAGCTGCATGTTCCAGGCACACATCTCACTTACACCAACCGCGCGTGTGCTTAGCTTTCCTGTCCTGTAAGGCAGGCTCTGTTCTCACTTCTCTTGTCCTCCCCTCTTTTCAGGAGCTTCTGACTGTACAGGGGGCCTTGACTTATGAACTCAATTTGTTCAAGAGGTCTGGTTGTAACTCAAGTTGCTTGTAAGTCCATTTTTCCCATAAGAAATAATGGAAATATTCACAACGTGTTCTAATCTTCCCAAAGTACTCCTTAACTAAGCTTTTCAAAAAAGGGTTGTGTAGTCTGCATAATTTAACAGAAACACCAATAATTTCTCTAGTGTATTCACCAAAAATTATAAAATGTACCTCATTTATCATAAACAACAATTTCATGCTGTATTCACCATTCAAGTTGACAGCTTTGGCTTGCAGGAAGGGAAGATGAAATGGAAGGTGATTATTGTTTGAAAGGAGAGTCCCCTTCCATAACATCAGGAATGTGGCACTCTTGTGCCCTTTTCTCCTTGGGAGAATCTGTAGCCCACTAGCATCATGCTTCTAGCTCACTAGGTATCAACTTTTTCAGAACTAAAAACTGGTCTAAGGTTTTCTGTCTCTGTCTTTTCTTTAATACTGTTCTTGTCCATTGTGAGAGCTTCTTTACCTTCCTTAGCTTCTTTTCTAGCTTTTGGGGGGCTATTTTCATAGCAGTAACCATAGGGATTATAAAAAGCACTGACTGAAATCATGTCCACAAACATGCACCATCTGGGCTCAGACTGATGCTTACATATACTTACATACACCTTTCTGGCATCGCAAGTCTTCGTTTACAACCCCACAAGCAGCTGGCATTTGGACCATAACTCAAGACATTGGTCATAAGTTAAACCTAAAATTCTGTTCACTATCCCAAGTTCTTCGTATTGGAAGTTGGTCATAACTAAAGGGTCCACTGTACTGTAAAACATGTGCTTAGCAAGAAAATAAGATATCAATAAAATAAAATATCAAATATGTAATGAGTGGTTAGACTAGACATCAACATTTCATATCAGCTGTTTACTTGCTGAAAAAACCTAGAAGTTAACATCAGAAATGAAAATGTATGTGAACTACAATGTGAATACAAACAAAAGTCTACCACAGAAATTTCTGACAGGTGATCAGGTAGGTGAAACATCACAAAGACCTACTATAACAACAGGAAAACCAAAAAGATAACAACTGTGCCCTACCAAAAAAAGACAGGAAAACAAAGCATACATGTTACTAGTGTAAGTGATACTTGTGCATGGAACATGTAGATGTCATGAACATGCACCTGGGTATTCACCTGTCAGTTCACCAGTGTACTCCACAATTTTTGGTGCAGTCCCCTAGGCGGAAACATTTTGTTCTTCCTCTGTTGCAAATGATATCTCTTGTGAGTTCCACTCCAATCCTGTAAGAAAATTTCTCTGTGATACTTTATACTTGTCATTTCTTTGTAAACTATCAAATTATTGATGCCACACATGTTTAGGATCAAGTAAAACACAACCATAGGCCAATGCTTTTTATGTTTCAAGTGACTGCACAGTTGCTGCATAACTCATCAACAACATATACTCAACCTTTGGTTTTGTTGTAAAATGTTAGCATCTCAGACTTCAGTTTTGTGGAAGTTTTCCTGTAAATGTTCCCATCATGATGCACTGTTGACATCAGCAGTACCAGTTTATTTTTCTTTGCCATATACAAGGCCAATATTACACCTTTCTGAAATCCAAAGATGGTACTATACATTTCTCTGTATTGAAACTGCGATATTTCAACATTTCAACATTAGGAATTTCTACTTTGTTCTTGGGTACAGTTTCTGTGTTGGCCAACTTATGCTGTGTTAGTAAATGTAATAACAATTGGAAACTGATAAACTAATTGTGGAATGTCACATTCCAATTAATTTGAGAGATGCAAGTAACAAGTTTATTCACAACATAATTTATTTACTACTACACAAATAAAGATCTGGTGGCTGAATTCCAGCATAAATCTCTAAATTGAAAATAATATGCTCTCACATCTACCAGGACATATATTCTATGCTATATTTTGAAAGCTTTCTTGGTATATACTGCCTAAAGCTACAATGACCATGAAATCCTGCCAGTTATTCATCAATAGTCATATATTCAAATGGTGTGCAACTTCCTTGACTATTTGCTACAAAACTCTCCAACAATGAGCAGATAGCAGCCACATTATCAGTTCTTTTTCTTTCTTGGTAGGTGGTTTTGTCATCAAACCTTAGGCAATTGTTTTTTTTTTTTTTTTTTTTTTTAATTTTTATTTTAGAAACATAAAAGTACAAAAACATATTGACAAACAGACACCCATTATCATAGAAAATAGTACAATCACAACTAATCTATAGACAAGGTGATATGGTCTCAACAGTAGTTGTTGCTTTATCCATTGATATCTTCGAATTGTAGATGTATGGACCCATATACAGACATG
>PVLD010036931.1:0-10609 GCA_004027595.1 Dinomys branickii
AATAGTAGAACCATGTTAGCCCTCCTGCACATATGTATATTCATGAATATTCCTCTATACATACATACATACATTTTTGTCTTTTTCTTTTCTCCTTTCCTTCGTCCCATCCGTTCTCTGTTTTTGAACAGATTTCCTTCATGACTTTTAGTTTATATTCCCACCCTCGGGTTCTTACACCAGTGATATAATACGTTGAGGCTGTTGACTTTTCTGAGAGTTTTTTTTTTTTTGGTTTGGTTTTTAATTGAATGTGTGTTAATCTGGGAAGTTCATTTTAAATACAATTACCCTTTATCCTTCCTCCCAGTTCTGTGATCATATGTTTAAAAAAGTGGCCCAGTGCTGTGTCTCATGTCCTTGCAATATTTTTCCAACAGGTGAGTGAGTTTTCCGGTGCTAATAAGGAAAAGCTTGAAGCCACCATTAAAGAATTAATCTGATGGTGTTTTCTGAAGAACGTAACCTGCTATCGGCTGTTTAAAACTTTTAATTTTTTTTATTTACAAAAAATTATGAAGTATGGAGACTATATACCCAACTGCCATCTGAGTATAAATGATAATAAAATATTAATTCTACCCTTTTTAAAACTGTCTGGTGTCTGAATAGCTTTCAAAATAAATCAGAAAAGGCCATTTGTTGTCCTAGTTATTTTTGTATATTCTTTAACAGTTTAGTAGCTTCGTTTCCATTGAATGTCATTAGATTTTTAAAACTTATTACTATATTTGTCGAAAAGTTTCTTGTTATTGGCAGTGTAGGTAATAGAGGACAAATTTTTTAACCTTTATGAATTGAAGAAGATTATACAATACTCACTTCTAGCAGGTAAATTCATTCTGCTGTAGAAGTAATCAGCAAGACCATCACTGATGGCTGCTCATACTGAAATTGTTTCAGGTTCCTGCGCTAAAGGTCACACCAAGTGCTGATTTCCCTAAGGGTTACAGAATCCACTTGTATCAGGTAGAAATTGTCCATTTACAAGAGGCTCGCCCCAAACATTACCATGGGGGTTTTGACTCCGACAGTCTAATAAAGCCAGGTAGACGTTCCAACCTGAATGGTAAAGTGCTAGGATTATAGGTGTGCAGTTAATGCTTTAGATGTTACCTAAGTGTCTCAGACAGGATTAACAAAATTAAATGTTTCTAAGAAAAACAAGAAAACAACCCCCCTCCCCAAAGAATTATGACCCGCACATTTGAAGAATCCTCAATGTTTCAAGCAACGGGAGGCAAGGTGTAAAAGGCCACCTGAATTCACACATTTCTGCCCCAGTCATCATCAGAAAAAGGTGCTCCTCAGGAAACCTGTACATCCCCAAAATCTTAAGACTTAGTTAATGTGTCACCCCGGGGAGATAGCTCAGCGGCACAGCGCCTGCCTGGCAAGCGTGAGGTCGTGAGTTCGATTTCTGGTACAAAAAAAAAAATGTCACCCAAAAGTCCAATGCATTCAGAGGTGGGGATTTTAAAAGTGACTGGATTCTGAGGGACTTACCCTCACCAGTGGATTGGCCCAGCGGTGAGCTCTTGGGCTGTTGAGAGTAACGTTTGTTTGGAGGTTCGAGTCCCTGGGAGTAGACGTGGAAGGGTGTGCTCTTGTCTTGGGCCCCTCTCTCCTCTTCCTGATCCTCTGAGCTTCTTGAGTGTGGCGTTTCCCGGCTATATGGTCACCAGTGAGCAGATTCATTGATGACCTCAGAGCTAAATGTGCTGTTGGGAATGTGCCTGCTTGGAAGAGGTGTATCAGTGGGGGTGCCTGGCTGTCGCAAGGTCAGCAGCTTCTCCTGTGCTATTTCCGCCTTGACGTTCCTGTCTTCTGCTTTGTTTTTTTTTTCTCTCTTTTTCCGGGGAGGAGGGAAAGTGAGTACTGGCAATTGAACTCAGGACCTTGTGCTTGCCAGGCTGTGCCGCTGAACTACATCCCTGGCCCTGTCTTCTAGTTTAAAGCCAGTTGATCATGGGCTTGAATAGCCTGAAAACTGAAAGCCAAAATAAACTCTTAAGTTCTGGGTGCAGGTATTTTGTCTCAGCAACAAGAAAGAGACTAACACAATGGGTCCAGGAATTTATAATAAATACAACTCCCTAGGCCTCCTTTAAGTAATTAGAACTTCTAGGGGTGGACTTGGTGATTTGCATTTTAAACAGGCTCCCTTGGTGATTCTGAGGATGCTGAAGTTTGAAACGTGTTGGTTAGAGTTCGTTAGAGAAATAGTCAATAAAATATATATACGTATATATTTATAATATGTAAAGGAACTCCTTAGTCTTACAAGATCAGAACGGACAGTGGCCACACTGCCTGCACGCCAGAGAGCTTGAGGATCCAGCATCTCCCCAACCCAAGAAGCTAAAAACCTTACACCACAAGGAATCCAGGATGCAGTGCCAACCTGTGACTGAAGGCCTGGAAGCACCTGGAGCATTCTAAGTGTGAGTCTGCATTATTGCAAGTCGGAAGAAACTAGCATCAAATGTCCACAGCAGAGGGCAGTAGCAAAAGACATTCACTTACGCAGAGTGGAGCTATCCAAATGGATACTGGCCCTGTCGTGCCTCTTTCATTCTGTCCAGGCTGCAAGCCAATTGGGTGATGCTGCCTACAATCAGGGTGGGTCTTCCGTAGTCAATTTGCTGGCTTATATGCCAGTCAGCTACAGAAACACACCCACAGACACACCGAAAAGTAGGCTTTATTAATCTAGGAAGGTATCTCTTAATCTAGTCAAATCAGCAATCATAAATAATGGTCACAAAACATGATATCTATTTTGGAGGTAAAGCTGCAGCATTATGTAATTACTAAGAGGCATTAATACATAAATGAAAAGTTGGATTTAAGAGTTCTCCAGAGCTGGGCATGGTGGTGCACACCTGTAATCCCAGCACTTAGGAGGCTGAGGCAGGAGGGTCGTTGCAAGTTCAAGACCAGCCTGGGCTACAAAGTAAGCTCAAGGCCAGCCAGAACTGCATAATGAGACCCTGTCTCAAAAAGACCGAAAAAAAGATCTCCAGAATGAACAGGGCATGCTGGTGCACACGTATAATCCCAACATGGGGGAGGCTGAAGTAGGAAGATCATTGTGAGTTCAAGACCAGCCTGGGCTACGAAGTGAGCTCAAATCCAGCCTGAACTGCATGGCAAGACCCTGTTAAAAAAAAAAAAAAAAAAAATTCTCCAGAATGATACATATCCCATTGAAATATGTGTATTTGTTTACCAAAAGAATGAGCCTTTGTGAAACCAACAAAAGAGCATGGTCAGGTTAATATGCAAAGAAATTCTATTAAGCCTTGGTTGTGACCTTGTTTGTTACGTGGCACTACATAACTGATACAACTGCAGTGGTATTTATTTGTTTGCCATCCATATGGGAGATGGACACTACATACTTCAGAACACAGTGAGGAACAGTGAAGGGAATAGTAGGGAGGGTAAAAGAAGAGTTCCTTAACTTTTCCACTTTTTGTTCTTGGCCTAAAATGCAGTTTACTCTTGTATCAAAAAGTAGTTTCCTGTAATGCAGGAGAATCCATTCTCATGCTTTTCTTTGTGTTTTGTCCAGGGATGTAGCTCAGTGGCACAAGTACCTGCCTGGCAAGTGCAAGGTCCTGAGTTTGATTCCTAATACCAACAAAAAAGAAACTCCTCCTCTTTGTGTATCAATTCTTGGTTGGTAGGAATCCACAGGCTGACGTAATGTAATGTACTCACATCTGAGAAGCACTCTGCAATATTACCAAAGAAAAAGCATACCCTTAAATTTTTGTATAAATATACGGGCCTGGATATAACAGGTGAAATTTGGTATTAATTAAATTCTTAACATTGACAAGTACACGGACATTGAATACTGGAATTGAGTAGTTTTACTTTTTATAAAAATATTTAGTAAGTTTTAACTAATATTTTACAAGTTGAAGACTTGTTTGGCATGGATTATACACATGTGTGTGTATATATAAGTGTCTGTAATCCCAGTACTTGGAAGCCCAGGACCACTGTGGATCCTTAACCCATTGTATCCATAAAATGAGTGTAAGTCAAAAATCATAATAGAAATCCGTGATATGAAAATAAAGCTCAAGAGAAAACACAGCTGAAAAGAAAAACATAGAAAAATTTCAAATAAGAAGGCTATTTTTGCCAGGTGTGGTAGTGCACACCTATAATCCCAGCACTTGGCAGGCTGAAGCTAGAGGATCACCACAAGTTCGAGGCCAGTCTGGGCCACATAATGAATTCAAGGTCAGCCTGTACTAGTACGTGAGACCCTGTCTCAAAAAGCCAAAAAAAAAAAAAAAAAGCCTATTTTGCTATTGAGCATAACCCATGTCAAATTAGAAATACGGCATTAAAAGACTTAATGAAGATAGAATTACAGTACTTAAAGAAAATAATGAAAAGGAACAAGATAGTCATTCTTATAAAATCCACAATTTCACAATTTGAACTTCAAATCAGATTAAAACCTGGCAACTTCATATTATTTGCTTTAGCAAAAGATAAAGGATTGTTTATGATCCTTCAGCTACTGATTAAAACATTGAGATTGGAAAGAATTACTCAGATCACATGCATAATTCAGAAGGAAAAAATGTACTTCTGGGATGCACCTTGCAAGATATACTCATGAAATCAGCAAACTGGTCAGAAAGGACAAACCTCTGAGTGGTGCAATGTTATGTTTACTGGATGGTCACACTGGAAGGCGGCCCTGACCCTTTGGACAGCATGTGATTATTTCTAACAAAATATAATTTCTTCAAATTAATAATGATATTTCCATTGGATAAAAAAAATTTTTTTTAAATAATATGTAACACCAAGATTTCCCCCAAAAGTGCCTTTTTATGCTGATATTTTGATGTGTGGTGCCTTATGGACCCTAGGGAGACTGGTTTTCCTCAGTGAGTCCATTTCTGTACATGGTAGAGGGTTTACCTATGAGCTGTCTTTCATACGCAGATCAATCAATCCAGAGCCCACTTCCCCACATCAAACTCATACTCAGGGCCCTGTCTGCATGCCAACTCAAATTCCAGAGAAGGAGGGACACCCTGCAGCTCAGAGTCCACTGAAGCTGTTCAAACTGGCTAACCCTAAACCTGCCTTGCCTGTTCCTACCTGCAGAAACTACAGTAAAGGTTTCAGTCATGTTTCTTCCCAATGTCCTCTGCCTCTCACCACACTGGCACTTAATTGTATGATATCAAAATTGGGTTAAATAACCCCAAGTTATGGCAGGCTGATCAGGCCTGCAATTTCCCAGGCAATTGGACGGTGGAGGCTTAAATAATCAGACAGGGGAATATGATTTTAGGGCTCCAGGAGGGACTTATTCTCTTCCAGTTTTGATATTCTCTGAATTAGCCAAAGAGTTTTCTGGATCGCCTGTGTTTATTAGGTTTATAAATAAGGGAGGGGGAATACCGAAGAAAATGCAGGAATCTGGGCAGGACTTGGGAATCCTTTCAAGGACTCCTCCAAGTAATATTTTTATGTTAATTTAGGAGAACTACATAATCTCCAGGAAGGCCTTCACAGCAGGAGTGAGATGCCTGCAGCCACAGTCTCCTTGAAGTTAATAGGTTAATATTAAATATTGCTCAGGGCCACTTTGTAGTGGTCCCCAACAACCCTTTCTTTTTGGTTTTGTAAAGGCAACGGTTGAAATATGATTAGCATTGTGAGAACAGAAGTAAAAGACGAAAGCACAGTCCATTGTAGAATCCATGACAGGTCTGCAGACTTCACGATGGGTTTGAAGATCTCTTCTCTCTATTATGGCCCCATGTTCCAGGATGGCATCCACAGTGATGTTTTATGACCTGTTAATACACAAACATACCCTTGTCCCCACATTACCAACTATATTGGAACATCTTATTTATTTATTTATCTATCTATCTATCTGTCTAGTATCTTGTAGTTACAATTTTCTGCTGGCAGTTCAAGACCAAGTTAAAGTGAGACCTGTACTAATTAAAATTAATTTCTTGCTATCTATCAAGGTCACTTAAAGCTCCTCAGGATTTACCTTGGAACCATGTACAGTATCTCTCAGTACTTCTATCAGTGTCAGCCATCAGGATGAGTCACGGCCATTGCTTGACCAAGGTGCTTTCTGTGAAAGCTTGGGAGATATTTCTCTCCTGGTGACTCTCCTTAGGCTCACTGTACACCATACAGTCACTTTCCTCAGTGGTCCCATAATCTCCTTGATCAGAAGATCAGGGACTGAACTGAGTTACGATGTTGCAGCAGAGGTTCTCTTATATCCTGGGTGCTATTTGACCTTGGAGGGCTTTGGCCAAAATATTGGTGTCCTCTTAGCCCAATCTAGCTCTCTAATTTTTGGTCTCCAAACCTCAGTTATTAAACATCCATCAGAGAAGATTAATGACATTACATTGTAATGGAAGCAGTGAACTTAATTATTAAAATTTTATCTGAGTATTAAGCACCTTGAAATATAAAGTATTGTCAGAGAGCTGTTATTTCTTAGCAATTGTGGATGTTCTAGTAGTTGAATCTCTGTAGAATGTTAACAGACAACAGTTATACAGTTTTACAAGGAAAATTTGAAATCAAAACCCATACATAGTATTGTAACATAACAGGAATGATGACATTTATGAAACACATTTAAATGTATAACATTTAAACATTTGTTGAGCTCAAATAAAACAGCTATTTACAGATTAGACAGACAGACAAACAAAAACACATACACAAGATAATTTGCTTATAAATTCAGAGTGTACTCAAATGTATTTTTAGCCACATTGAATTATAATAATTTTTTTACAAGTTTTTAAGTTCGTAATTATAAAAAGCTAATCAGAACTTTGTTTGCTTTTCTTGATAGGTCAATTAGCAGAGCTCTTTTATAAAAAGAATTTGGAAAAAATAAAAACCTTTTACCTGTAATTAATATAGTTTTTAGTGTAATATTCTGTCTTAAGAATACCAGCAACTTCCGTGTCCCTTTGTGTAGGTTCCAGCTTAGCCATCTTCGCACATATTGTGTCATGTACTCAGCCCTTCCCAGTGCTCCTGTGATCTCTCTGTAAGACTTACTATAATTCAGGTTAATATTATCACTTACGTAGACTTCTCCCTCCTTTTTTGTTTTATTTAATAACACTTGTGGAATCCTTTTGTAAGACTTTACATAGCAAAGATATATCTAAAGAAATTATAGACATTTAGGCCAGGCTTTGAGAACTGCAGTTGGTTAGCAATCCTGGGTGTAGCACCCCCATAGGAAGTAAGCAAGTGCTTATATCTCTTTAGGTCTTGCATAACCTCCATTTACCTGATTTCTTTGGAATAACAAAGACAGGAGTAGTCCAAGGACTAACTGAGTTTCCTAAATGTCTTAGCTTAAGTTGTTCCTCAACTAATTCATGGAATTTGATTAGTTTCTCCCTAGTAAGCAGCCACTGATTTATGCAAACAGGCTCCATAGTTTGCCAGTGTAAAGGCAGAGCTGTTTTGGGGGGAGTATCAGTGGCTGTTGTTAAGAAAACCTGTTGATACCCGATACCACGTCTGTCATCTTTAGGTGTAGTTCCCATAGGCTCTTTGATTCCTGGTAAGTTTTCTCTCAGCCCTTTGCCTTGTTCATATCCCATGTTGGTCACCATTTGTCTAATTTTAGGATTTGAATCTATTAGTTTAATTTTAGTGTTAGAATTGGTTTGTTTAAATTTAAAATCAGAATCAGAATCACTAGTCAATATTAATTTCCACTTTTGTAACAAATCTCTTCCCCACAAATTGACTGACATAGGTGCCACATATGGTAAAAAGAAAGCCTTTTTTTGGTCTGGCCCTTCATGAGGCAAGGGTGAAGCACTTTGTAACACATGTTGAGGGAACCCTAGTCCTATTAAGGAGATAGGGGCCTTTTGTGTCGGTGGGCCATTGTTCTAATGCAAGTACAGACACATCCACCCCAGTATCGATCAGGCCCTCAAAAAACTTTCCATTTATCTTTATAAAACACATAGGCCTATTTTCAGTCACTTCTTAATATTAATTCTGCTCAGGGCCACTTTGTAGCGGCCACCCTCTTGTTGGGAACTGTGAGTAACCATCTTCTCAATGGCATAATCTCCCAATCCATTGCCCTCACCACACCCAAATAATAAATGTTCATTTTAAAACACAGAAGCAAAGTGTGGTACGGTGGTGCACACCTGCACTTGGGGGGCCGAGGCAGGAGGATCACTGACACCTGGAGCCCAGCCTGGGCCACACAGTGAATTTAAGGTCAACCTGGACTACATATCAAGACCCGTCTCAAAAAGAACAACAACAACAACAAAAACCAAAAAGTAACCAAACAAACAAAAGAAACTAACAAACAAAAACAGAGACAGAAACTGTATGGCTTTCATATTCTAAATTTTTTTGAATAAGAGACCCAGAATGGCAAAAGCAAACCTGGGCAACAAAGACAAGTCAGGTGGTATCACAATCTCAGCCACCTTATCTCTGACAAAGGGGCCAAACAAGCCCACTGGAAGAAAGACAGCCTCTTTAATAGATGGTGCTGGAGAAACTGGCTTGCCACATGCCGAAGACTGAAACTAGACGCATGTCTGTCACCATGCACCGAACTAAAGTCAAAATGGATCACAGATCTCAATATTAAAACAGGAACACTAGATCTATTGGAAGAGAAAGCAGGTAAAAATCTTGAAGACAAAAACCAAACTGCATGGGAAATATTTCAAATAATCAACAACTGGGATCTCTTACTGAAAAATTTTGGCATATCGAAAGATCGCCAGCAGAGTAAAAAGAACACCCACAAATTGGCAAAACATTTTAACCAACTGTCCCTCAGACAAAGGACTTCTATCTAGAACATATAAAGAATTAGAAAAAAATCAGGACCCTCCCCAAAATTCAAAGACCCAATCCAAAGATGGGCATCTGAGATGAATATACACTTCTCAGATAAGGAAATACAAATGGCAAAGAATACATGAGAAAATGTTCAACAGTATTAGTCATTTGAGAAATGCAAATTAAAACAATGCTGAGATTCCATCTCACCAAAGAAAGATGGCTATCATAAAGAAACGAACCAATAGCAAGTGCTGGAGGGGCTGTGGGGAAAAAGGAACCCTTCCCCACCATTGGTGGGGGTGTAGATAGCGCAACCACTGGGGAAATCAGTCTGGAGATTGCTCAGCAAGCTAGGTCTAGAGGTCCCATTCAGCACAGCTATTCTCCTTTTGGGTATTTTTCTAGAAGAACTGAAAACATCATACTACAGCAATATATGTGCACCCATGTTTATAGCAGCACAACTTGTAATAGCTAAATCATGGAAGCAACCCAAATGCCTGTCTACTGAATAATGGAGAGAAAAGTTGTGGTATTTTTATGTAATGGAATATTACTCAGCTATAAAGAAAAATAAACTCAGGGCTTATATAGATAAATGGATGAACTAGAGGCCATACTCATAAGTGAAATAAGTCAGACCTGCATTTGTAAACACTGTATTGTCTCACTAGTGTAAGAACCTGAAAGAGTGAATAAAATCTGAAAGGTACAATAGATACTGTGAAAGGCAAACAAAATGCTCAAAAGGAAAGAGCAACTGGGAGGAGGGAAAAGAGAAAAGAAAATGAGACAGGAGAAATATATATGTATACACAGGATAGCTAAGATAGTTGTACTACTGATTTCTATTTATTGAAAGGAACAGTTAATGTACAATTGTTTGATCAATCTTACATGCCAATATTTGTTTATCTGAGTAACTAATTTGAAGATATCAATATGTAATACAACCACCATTGTTACTTTCTTATCACCTTGTCTGAAATTCTGTATTGCTTGTATTGTTTTTGTGTTATTTTGTAAATGTCTGTGTGTCTGTGTGTCTGTTAATATGTTTTTATTCCTTTATCTTAAATTTTAAAAAGAATTTATTAATAATAAAATGACTATTTTAATTAGCATAACTAGAGTTTTTTCTGTATTTTTTGTTTTTATTATATTTTATTTTTTTATTTTTATTTTTTTTAATTTTAAAGACTAAAGAATGGAGATGCCTAAACCAGAATAACACAGAAACAATACAGGAAGTACAAAATTATAGACAAGATAGTAGGGATATAGCACTGGATGCTTGTTTTTTATTATAAAGAGAAAAATAAAAGTTAAAATAAAACAGTTTCAAAACAGGTTAGTAGGAGAGTTACAGTAATTAATATACTGGGCATTGTTGTCTTTGTAGTGGTTATTCAGAGTACAAGATACAGGCGTGGTATCTTGTCCAAACAATATTAGCACAAACCTTTCTTTTCAATGAACTAAGAGAAACTATCTGTGTAACTATCATAACTACCTTGTGTATAAATATAATTATCCTTTTTTCCCTTTCTCCCTTCCCCTTTCCCCCATCACGGTTTGTCTTTGCTTTTGAACAGTTTCTTCCGAATTCACAGTATCTACTGTGCATTTTGGACCTTCTTTACTTCTTCTGTTTCTCACACTGAGAAAATGTGATGTTTACATATATGGATCTGATTTATTTCACTTATGAGTATGGTCACCTCAAGTTACA
>PVLD010036932.1:0-10608 GCA_004027595.1 Dinomys branickii
TTTTTTTTTTTTTTTTTTATTATTTTAGAAACATAAAAGTACAAAAACATATTGACAAACAGACACCCATTATCATAGAAAATAGTACAATCACAACTAATCTATAGACAAGGTGATATGGTCTCAACAGTAGTTGTTGCTTTATCCATTGATATCTTCGAATTGTAGATGTATGGACCCATATACAGACAAGCAATGTGGGCAAGACAGACTGAGGTGTGGGAGTCTATCCCATTAAAAGTAGAAAAAAAAAAAAAACCCCACAGGATAGAGGAAAAGAACAAAATGTAAAATGTGCTTATAAGAAAGAAAAATTGCTGGGAACCAGAACTAAAAATATGTAGCTGAAATGCGGAGAGTTGAACTGATGGCCTGAAGCCCTGGCTGCCCCCGCCCCTTTACAGTTGATTTACTCAGGGGCCTGTGTTTCCACATGCACCAGGGAACAGCAAATGCGGAAATGAGACAGTGATGAGAGGCTTTCAAATGCTCCCCTCTTAGGCATGTGTAATAGAAGAAAACAATCTGTCAAGCTTGTTGGTAGATAAAAAGAATACTTGTCTCTATTCTGATTTTAGTGAATAAAAGCTAGCCTCAGAGAGAGACCATTTCCAAGTGAATCTGATTAAACAGTGACAGCTTTCATCTCAACCGAGACCATTCAAAGATAATTCCAGTTATCAGTTTAGTATGATTGTAAACATCCTTCTCAGTAACAGTAAGAAACTTGCCTTTACCTTGAAAATCTTTGCAATGATTTTCATAAGATAACAAGGGTGCTTTTGAAAGGTGTGCAACTGGATTATTTCAATGTATTTGAAAATGCTTTAGCTAGAAATTTGGAAAGAATCCTCAGCATTTCCCAAACCAAATGAGGCTATTCAAGTCTTTAAGATTGTCAGAGTGCCCTTTTCATTTATAAAGTGAAGGGATTTTAATTTAAATCTGTTTTTTCAACACCAAGAGGTTGAGATCAGATGTAAATATGGTATCTCTGTGGAACCTTAGCTTACTGAGAGTAATATAGATATATGTATATCCTGTTTAGGGTAACAATGAGCAACATGACCCACATAAAGGAGAGTGAGTAGAATTATTCAGTAGATTCTTTGCAATTCTAAATTATGATCTAAACCACAAAGATGTACACTGTGCCTGGGCCTGACTCCCTTCTGAGTCATGATTCATAAATTATTGTAATCCTTTGTGAGGGGTTGTGGACTTTTTGGAAAAGTCTGTGGTGTTGTACTTCCCCAACTCACAAACATATACTCTTAAGACAGAGAGATGGTGCCTCTAGGTCCTTAATAAGAGAAGAAAACAAATGTAAAGATATTTTTATATTTCAGAAAATATAAAATTAAGCATGAAGACTTTTTAATTATAGCATGGCTCAGATTTTATCTTGGCTTGCAAATTTAATCAGAGAAGATAATACAGGAAGATTTTTAAATACTATAACAAAATATAATGAATAAGATGGAAGATGATGTGTTTGCATACATTAATTGTAGGGTTTCATAGACAATCATTTGTATAGAAGTGGGATTCATAGTTAATAAATAGGTAGAACTTCAAGACTTATCTTCTAAATGATCTTAAATTTGTAAATGGCACTTTTGTGTTCATGTCAATTAACCTGTGCAAATATTAGAGTGATTATGTTCACTAATTAACATGCTGAAAATTACAGGATTTAGGGGAGGTCCCAGGGTTAAAAATTGAAAGAATGGAGATTGAATGGTTTTGTTTGGCCTGAAAAGCTAGATTCCTTCTAAAATATTGTAGCAATGCTTATGGAATCTTCTTGTTTTAAAGATCTTTCTAACAAGTTTGGGAGCCTAAATGTAAATATATTTAAAGTAATGACATGGAAATTAGAAATATATTAGTTAAATTTTAATTTTCATAAGATAATGATTTACAGAAAAATAATCCATATAACAAAATATCCTTTATAGGGAATATAAAACCAATGTTAGATATAAATTTCACCATCAGTTACTCAAATAATCATAGGTCAAGTTTTAATTCACTGAACAAATCTTGAGTTTGTTGAGTGGAACTACTGAGATATGGCAGGAGAATAAGAAGACAAATGGGACATGGACTCAGGTATTTTCAAGGGGTGATGAATACACCCCTCCTTAAGTATCTATTAAATAAAACCATGTTCACAAAGAGAACTATAGATCTGTATACACTGCTTTGCAATTATACAGAAACTGTATGCACAAACACACAACTCCATAACTGCAGACTGTGTATGAAAGATGCGTCCAAGTTCAAGGGTTAGAGCGCTCACTGTTCTTCCCAGCAGAAGGGCAGCACAGACCCTGCAGAGAAACTTAAGCTTGCCCCATGTGAGTCATTCCACCCCAGACAAGGAGAAGATGTGGACACACATAACGGTAAGGTCAGAGGTGTGTACTAGGCGAAGGATGACACAGAATGGCAGCACGAACTCTGCTAATGCAAGGGCAGGGGCACTTTCCAGGGGAGGGGATGCTTGGACTAGATCTTGCAGAATGAGCTCAAGAGTAAAGAAGTCTCTCTGGAGTTTGGTTTCTTAATTCACAGAATTCAAGTTTACAAGATCTCTGAGGTCCTACCCAGCCATTTTAGGTTTCGTTTTATGGAGCTCAATGATCTCATAAACTGAAGTCCTTCCACTCACTGGCACCTCTGCTCCAAGTCATTATTCCCATTCTTTTATGGCTCTTCTAAACAGACATCATTAGAACTGGTCAAGAAGAGGGAGGAGGTCTGGAACATCTTACACCAGTGCAGTGAAAGGTCCATGATTCAAGGTGTCTCCTATATGAATGTAGAAATCTGGAAAGTCCTTTTGATCAACTAGTTCTTGTCTCTAGAATGTTTCTAAACATTTTGCCAAAAGAAAAGGGAAACTTGCCACACGTGCGGCTGAAATCGTGGGCAGGGTCATCGAACAGGGACTATGCAGAACAGGAACACAAGAAAACATTTCTCAGAAAACAGCATTTCTTCCATTTCAATTGAGACAGTGTTTTGTTTTTGTTTAGAAATCATAGAAACTGCAAGTGAACATGCTGTATTGGGTCATCTAGCCTTTCCTCCAGGGAGCTGACGAGTTAGTACAACACATTTGATTCAGTTCTCCTCCAGTTTCCTGTGGAGACTGGGATGGGGTTTTCTCCACACCGTGGGCAGTCTTTCCACACTGCAAGTCAGTATTGCATGAGTGTGGCTGTGACATTGGAAGAGAGCTAAAAGGGAACTCCCAGCTAAAACATTTTTCACAAAGGCCAGTTAACTATACACAGAGATGCCAAAATTGAACACATAAAAGTAATTGTATTTTCTTTTTATTAATTTTAAAGATAAAAGAATGAAAACATCTTAACAAACACACATACACTTAGAAAATAACACAAACACAATACAAGCAATAGAGAATCTCAGACAAGGTGATAAGAAATTAACACTTGTTGTATTACATATTGATAGCTTCAATTTGGATACTCACATAAACAAAGACATGTAAGATTGATCCCAAACTTAAACATTAACTGTTCATTTCAATAGAGCAGTAAAAGTCAGTAAGTGCAACTATGTTAGCCATCCTTTGTATACATGTATACATATTTTCCCTTCTTTCTTTTCTCTTTTCCCTCATCTGAGTTGTTCTTTCCTTTTCAGCAGTTTCCTTCTCTTTCACAATGTCTATTGTACCTCCTAGATTTTAGTCACTTTTTCAGGTTCTTACACTAGTGAGATAATCCGGTGTTTATATATGCAGGTCTGATTTATTTCACTTACAAGTATGGTCTCTAGTTGTGTCCATTTTCCTATAAAAGCCTTGAGATTATCTTTCTTTATAGCTGAGTAATATTCCATTATGTAAAAATACCAAAACTTCTTTATCCATTCTCAGTGGATGGGCTTTTGGGTTGCTTCCATGATTTACAAATTGATTACAAATAGCACTGCTGTAAACATAGGCACACATATATCACTGTAATATGATGTTTCCAGTTCTTCTGGGAAAATACCCAAAAGGGGAATAGCTGGATTAAATGGGACCTCTAGTCCTAGTTTACTCAGGAATCTCCAGACTGATTTCCACAGTGGTTTCACCAGTCTACACTCCCACCAGCAGTGGAGTAGTGTTCCTTTTTCTCTACAGCCTCGCCAGTATTTGTTATTGGTTGATTTCTTAATGATAGCCATTCTTACTAGGGTGAGATGGAATTTCAGTGTTGTTTTAATTTGTATTTCATGAATGACTAATGATGTTGAACATTTTCTGATGTATTTGTTTGCCATTTGTATTTCTTTATCTGAGAAGTGCGTGTTCATCTTAGATGCTTATTTTTGTATTGGGTCTTTGAATTTTGGGCAGCTGATGTTTTTCAATTCTTTATATGTTCTAGATAGCAGTCCTTTGACTGAAGGATACCCAGTTAGAATTTTTTCCCAATTTGTGGGTTTTCTTTTTACTCTGCTGGTAGTTTCTTTAGATATGCAAAAACTTCTCAGTAAGATGATAACCCATTTGTTGATTCTTTGATGCATTTTCCATGCAGTTTGGTTTTAGTTCATGAACTCTGTGCCTACTCCTATGTCTTTAAGATTTTTACCTGCTTTCTCTTCCAGTAGATTTAGTGCTTCTGTTTTAATATTGACATCTGTAACCCATTTTGACTTTAGTTTGGTGCATGGTGATAGATTTGGCTCTAGTTTCAGACTTCAGTATGTGGCAAGCCAATTTTTCCAGCACCATTTATTGAAGCCTCTGTCTTTCTTCCAGTGAGCTTGTTTGGCCCCTTTGTCAAAGATTATGTGGCTGAGTATGTTTGTGGTTGTGGCTGTTTCTTCCAGTCTGTTCCATTGATCCTCAGGTCTGTTTTTTAGCCAGTACCATGTTGATTTTATTACAGTAGCTTTGCAGTGTAGTTTCAGGTCAGAAATTGTGATTCCATCTAACTTGTCTTTGTTGCCCAGGATTGCTTTTGCTATTCTGGGTCTTTTCTGGTTCCAGATGAATTTTAAGAATGTTTTCTCTAGATCTGTGAGGTATGCTAATGGTATTTTAATGGGAATTGCATTGAATCTGTACAACAATTTTGATAGTATGGGAATTTTCACAATGTTGGTTCTTCCTATCCATAAGCAAGGAATATCTCTCTGTTTCCTGCAATCCTCTTCAATCTCTTTTTTCAGAATACTGTAGTTTTTGCTGTATAGATCTTTTTTCAGGTTAATTCCTAAGTATTTTAATTTTTTGGATGCTATTGTAAAAGGTATGTTTTCCTTAGTTTCTCTTTCAATTTGTTCATTGTTTATGTATAGGAATGCTATTGATTTTTGACTGTTGACTTCATATCCAGCTATGCTACTGAATGTGTTGATTAATTCAAGGAGTCCTCTGGTGGAGATTTTGGGGTCCTCAATGTAGAGTATCATGACATCTGCGAATATGATAGTTTCACTTCTTCCTTTCCTATTCTTATTCTTTTTATATCTCTCTCTTGTCTGACTGCTCTGGCTAATGTTTCCAGAATGATATTGAATAGGAGTGGTGACAGTGATATCCTTGTCTTGTTCCTGATTTTAAAGTGAAAGCTTAATTTTTTGTTCATTCAGTATGATGTTGGTTGTTGATTTGTCATGGATGGCTTTTATCAGGATGAGGTAATGACCATCCATTCCTATTTTTTGTAGGGTTTTTATCACGAATAATGTTGGACTTTGTCAAAAGCTTTTTCTTCATCTATTGAGACGATTATATGATTTTTCTCTTTGGTCTGTTGATATAGTGTATTACATTGATTGATTTTCCTATATTAATCCCTGGCATGAATCCTACCTGGTCATGGTGTATTATCTTCTTGGTGATTTACTGAATTCTGTTTGCTAGTATTTTATTGAGTATCTTTGCATCTGTTGGTCTATAGTTCTCTTTTTTTGGTTGGGTCTTTCTTTGGTTTTTGTATCAATATAATACCTCTAGAAATGAGTTAGGGAAAATTGCTTCCTTTTCAATTTCATTAAAGAGTTTGAGGAGTGTTGGCACTAAATCTTCCCTGACTGTCTTGTAGAATTCAGCTGTGAACCCATCAGGACCTGGGCTTTTCTTGTCAGTTGGTTTTTAATCACATTTTCAATTTCCACAATGATATTGGTTTATTTAAGATTTTTATATCTTCTTGATTCAATATTGATAATTCATTCTTATCCAAGAATCTGTCCATTTCTCCTCTGTTTTCCATCCTCTGGGAATAAAGATTTTCAAAGTAGTTATTGATGATCTTCTGAATCTCTATAGGATCTGTAGTGATTTCACCTTTTTCATTCCTTATTGCATTAGTTTGAGTCTTTCCTTTTTTTGATAAGGTTGGGTAAGAGTTTATCAATTTTATTCATTCTTTCAAAGAACCAACTGTTTGATTCATTAATTCTTTGCAGTGTTTTCTCTGTCTCAATTGCATTGACTTCTGCCCTGATCTTTATAATTTCCTCCCTTCTTTGGGCTTTTGGCTTGACTGGTTCTTTTTCTAAAAATTTGAAGTACAGCATTAATCTATTTATTTGTTCTCATTCTATATTCCTGATATGTGAGTTCACCGCTATAAACTTTCCTCTGAGGACTGCTTTCAGTGTATCCCACAGATTCAAGTAAGTTGCATTATCATTTTTGTTTGCTTGCAGATATTGTTTAATTTCTTCTATGATCCGCTGGTTGTTCAGGAGGCTGTTATTTGATTTCTATGTGTTAATGGAGTTCTTGTACCTTTTGTTGTTGATTTCCAATTTTATTGCACTATGGTCAGATAGTATACATGGGATAATTTGAATTCCTTTGCATTTAGTTATGCTTGTATGGGCTAGTATGTGGTCTAGTTTAGAGAAAGTCCCATGTGCAGCTTAGAAGAATGTGTATTCTGATGCTATGGGGTGGAACATTCTGTAAACATCTACTAAATCCATTTGTTCACAAGTTTTGTTCAATTTTTCTGCTTCTGTGCTGATTTTTGTCCCATTGACCTATCTTTTTGTGTCAATGGGGTGTTAAGGTCCTCCATTACAATAGGGTAATTGTATTTTCTAATCTGAAGCAAGTACTATCCCATAATTTTGATTAGCCAAAGATAAAAGGTCATGATTACTTTATTTTCTAATTATAAATACTTTATTGAATTTTCTAATCTCACTAGTTTAAAATTTTATGGTTTATTGACATTGGGTATTGTAATATTTTAAGCTTCCAAGGGATTCACTATTAGCTATATGTTCTAAAGGAATGTATATTATAAAAGGATATATTCTTATAAAATATATTTTATATCCATATATATTATGGAATTATAGAAAATATAATATATACCTGTATTCTTATATTGTATATAACCTTAAAATCTATTATATATCATTACATACTATATATTAAATATATATCCTTATATATAATAAATATACAAATATCTTTATATGTAGTATGTACAATACAACTATGTTCTGGGATTTGTTAGATTTTGCTGAGGAGGAGAGAAGGGGATGTATAAATAATTAAGATGTGTTACATCCACGTACCAGCTCCTTGTGAGATGCAGGATTATTGTGTACCACAAACATGTTCTTATGAAATATTTTACATTAAAAAGTAACTATAATGCCAAAAAGTTTTTAAAAGTTAAAGTTTCATATATGCCTTCATATGGTTACTATGCAGGTTTATTATGTGGCTACAAAATTCTGTTAGAATACTGTCTAAAATCTAATATATGATTAAATATAAAATCTCCTGCGTGATTATATAATGATGTGTTTCACATTATTATGCTATATTTATATTTTATTCTATTAATACAAAATATTTTATCATTATATATCCTACCTCTGATTATTTGGTTTGAAATATGTTCATCATATACAGAGTCTGCCAAAAAATGTGTACACAATTCAGGAAAAATACAGTATAATGGTTTTTCAGAGCCCTTGAACTTGCTCTACCTGTGGTCCTGCACAGTTTCACACCAGGAGCAGCTTGTCCACAAAATGTTCCAGAGACAGAGTGCCGGCTGCCAGGCTGGTGGGGACCATGAAGGCAAAGCGCCCACCCCTTCTGTGGGGAGTTCAGCGTCCCTCCTCCTCCTGTTACCTCATGTGATGTCTCCATGTAGCCAACAACCGGAGAGTTTCCTCTTCCATGTGGGGCATGGCCAGGTGTGGAGGAGGGCTGTCATGGGTCGGGAGACTGTTGAGTTAATAGAAGTTACAGCAATGACTTATCTGCATTCTGCCATCAAGGGTCTTGCCCACCCCCCTACTCTCTGGCCCAGAGAGAGCTCCCCCATTCTGAGCAGGGCTTCCCGGACTCCCTAGAGCAGCAGAATTTCTTGGAGGGCTTGTTAAAAGATGTAGCACCCAAACTCTTTCTCTGTACATTTCCAATCACTGGACCGGGATAGGAATAGAGTACAGCTATTTATGTTCAGTAACATGTGTTTTTTGACTGCTCACCCTAGGCTAAGAGCTGGACAGAGCCCATCTTGTCCTTCCCTTCCTTTGAGGAGCTCAGGGCCTACAGGGGCACTGACAAGCAAACAGGGCTGTGATGGAAACAGCCTAGGGGTGGCAGGAAAACAGAAAGGGACACTGAGCCAGACCAGGTGGCAGAGCAGGAGGTTTGTAACCTCCAATCTTATCTTAAAATGAGTGGCATCCTTGAGCTGACTCTACTAGCCAGCTGAAGAATCCCAACATCCTGTCTCTTCCTGCCAGAAATCACTTCCATCTGTCTAGGATAGTGGGTGCAGAGCTTGGCCTGAGACCTCTCTTCTGTTCATGTCCCTCCACTCTCTAAACCTCACACTTGCCTGCTCAGTACCATGAGCCTCCCTTTACTTAGGGGACAGAAATGTTGGCTCTACATTAATTGCTTTCCCAGGAGTAGCATTTCTCAGTTCACTGCCGTGCCTGCTTAGATGGATCCCTTCAGGTGAGGTAGTATCAGAGTGAACCCCGTGGGTTGTCGTGCCCTGTCCCACCCGAGACCCTCTCTAAAGACTTGGGCACAGGTGCCATGCCAGCAGAGGTAATGTCCAGCACTGGGAGAAACAGCTCAGCCAATGCTATGGCCCTTGGGATGGTTGCGTCACAGGCAGAGACTCAGCCCACCTGGAGGAGGCTGCCAGGTCCTCAGCTTGTGTCATGGGCTCAGTTACTGCTAATAACTGGGGTCTAAAACCAGATCAACCTGTTGGATCCAGTGCTTCTTAGGGTCCACAAGACCCTTGGAGAAAGCACAGGGAGTGAGGAGAACCCCACCTTTTGTCAACTGAGGCAAATTTGGGTGATTAAGCTAAGTGAGCAGAGGCATGTTGGTGTAGGGGTACTGTGAGGTGCATGGGGAGTTAAGAAGCAACATGCTGCCTCCAAAGCAAACCAAATCCAAGATAATTCTCAGCTGGTCGCTCAGCTCTCTGCCTAGCCAAAGCCTAGAAGACCACCACCAGCCTCCTCGGACATCCACATGCTGTCTTTCTCTTACAGCCTTGTTAAATAATCACTGGCTCACCTCCAGGATTTTCACCATGAACAGACGGGCCTATAAGAAACCCTTTGTTAGCAGGAGCCAGGGCCTCCTGGCCACTTTGCCATGGTCTCTGGCAGTGTCAGGATGAACTGTGGCATGGATCAGAGGCTACAGCAGAGGGGCTTCGGGTTCTGAGTAGACCAGGTGGCTTTGGCAGCTGCAGCCAATACAACCTCAGAGGTCAGGGAAGCATCTCCCCAGTGTGGAGGAGAGATTTGAAAAGCACTAAATTGTAACCCTAGGACACAGAGCAGTCTGAATTTTCTCCAGAATATAACAGTGTCACTAGATTTTTCTATTTTAAAATAATCCTAGGCATTTATAAATGATATTTCAACATGTAAACAAAATAATTATGAGCAGGGCACAGTGGTGCATTTTGAAATCCCAAAACTCTGGGAAGTTGAGGCAGGAGGAGGATTGCAGATTGAGTCCAGCCTGGGCAACTTAGCAACTTTGCCAAACATGCCTGGGGAAAAAGAAAAAACATGTGAAATGTAGTTTAGTGTGAAGGTCCTGGTTTTAAATCTCCAGTATTGCAAAATAATAACAACAATAATAATTATAACTCCCAAATTAAGAAAGCAGTTTTAGAGATCTATAGGAGAAAGTTCAGCCCAATAGAATAGAATTTACTGGCCTTATACATTGGCTAAGGAAGTCTAAATATACTTTTTGTTTGTTTTGCTTATTTGTTACATTTTTATTTTAAAATTTTTCTTAGTACATGCTTCAATGCATGACTACGTGCACAGCAGGGAATGAACGCACGTGCATCGCAATCTTAACCCCGCCCCTTGGTCTCTTCCGGTTGCAAAAGATCCATCTCCCTGTTTCCTATTTTTTTTTTTTTAATTTTAGAAACATAAAAGTACAAAAACATATTGACAAACAGACACCCATTATCATAGAAAATAGTACAATCACAACTAATCTATAGACAAGGTGATATGGTCTCAACAGTAGTTGTTGCTTTATCCATTGATATCTTCGAATTGTAGATGTATGGACCCATATACAGACATGCA
>PVLD010036933.1:0-10608 GCA_004027595.1 Dinomys branickii
CTTCTTCCCCGCGGGGATCGTCCCTGGCTCCCAGCGTCTGGGACTTTCCCACGTCTCGCCCCGGCAGCCTGGTCCGCCCTACCACATCTCCCCCGGCATCTCAGAGAAATACGCCCAGTTTAAGCTTCCCAGCCGAGGTCCCGGCATTCACGCTCGCCAAGTCTGTCTCGAGCTGGTGGTGTTTATTAAGGAGGTTCGCCCCCTTGCTGCTCACCTGGTCGCCATCTTCCCCGGATCCAGTGTTGTATTTCTTTCTGCCGTGTGATTTTATAATTTCTCACCACTAGTTGGTCGTTATTCCAAACCCAGAACTGTTTTCATGTGTGCAGTACAGTGCATATTGTATCTACATCAGCAACATCATATATTTTCCTTACAAAACTATTTTAAAATCATTTTCCATGCATATAGGGTGTAAAGTACAGGTTTTCTGCCATAAATATTTTCTTAAGGAAAAAGGAGTGTGTTTCATGCTCTGTTATATCTTGTAGACCAGGAAATAAACTACTGTCCTTCCAGATTGTCCTGAAAGGGATGCCAAATGCATAAAAAGGAAACTAGCCTTTATTAAGCATAGCATCTTTGTAAACTGTTTTAGTTACACTTCAAATATGGTTGCCAGATAAAGTAAAGGACGCTGAGTTAAATCTGAATTTCAGATAAGCAAGGAATTGTTCTCAGCATATAACAAATATTGCATGGGATACACTTACACTAAATTCACTTGTTTGTCTCAAGTTCAGAATGAACTGAGTGTCCTGTAATTTATTTACTAAATCTAGCCATCCTGTCCTTAGATGATGTTATGTGACTCCAACCCACACTACTTTCTCTTTGTTCTGCCTGTACAGTAATTTCCCTATGTCTAAAGAAAATACTCTTTGGGAGGCTGTGGAAAGCTTGAAATAAATAGCTTTCCACATAGAGATGGGGAGACTTCAAATGTTGAATTGGGTGATTGGTAGTCTTCCTTATATGTCTAAGATGATAGAAAAATGAAGCCTGTCTTCACTTTACATGGCATCAGAATGTAGGTGTGGACACTGCAGTCACAGATTGTCCATACCGGAAGTAATCCTGGTCATCCCCTCATACAGGTTTGTTGTATCCATGGAGAGAACACATCAGTGCCCTTGTTAATGGCAGGGTCAAGATGGCCAGATGTTCCCAGCCAGGGTCACTTCACACCAACAGCTGGTGTTTTCCAACTGACATTCACATGAGGTGTGCAAGACAGTGTTTGGGAGACACACAGCTAAGAGAGAGCCACGTGAACTGGGTCAGAACAGAGTTGCAGAGAGTCCTTCAGGAGCTGTCTATGCATTTTCTCTGGCTCCCAGGCCCTTGTGGAAGTCTTCTCAAGTTCTCTACCCTCTACCCTTCCCATTTGTACACACACACACACACACACACACACATCTGTGGGAACAGGGTCCTCTTGAATATCTGTTTTCTTTCCAAAGAAAAAGGCAAAGGCCAATTTCTGTCACAGACAGATCCTCCAGCTGTTGGGACACCATTTCAATAAATCTTCTACCTTCCCACATGAACAGAAAATGTCACTTCTCTCTCCCTAATCTCCAATGCAAACCTAACATTTTGGCTTTACATTTCTCATGCTTACACAATGCAGGTTTTAAATTCCACTGAAATCTTTCTTAATCATAGGTGTTGAGCTAGCCTCATATAGCCCATGATCTGCTAGCAAATAGAATGCCATAAGCCAAGAGAGTTAACATTTAATGAAACAGGGGAGTATCTCGTGGACTGCGAATGGCCATGCGTTTCATAATTCCCCAAATGCAAGCTTCTTCAACTCTTCTCAACATGGGATCTTTCAGAAAGGACACCTGCAACACAGGTGATTGCAGTTGGACACTGGGTACCACATAGCTTCCTTTGAGTACAGAATGGAACACAGGAAAGACACCTCCAGAGCCTTGAGGGCTTCTTGAATGGATGGGATTGTTTTATAGAAATTAAAACCAAGGAGGCTGTTGGTGACCTTGAGTTTGAGCATTTGTGAGAACATTTTAAGATTTCAGACGTTTCCTCAGTACACCTCCTGCTGATGTTATTATTAGAAGGTTCTTTCCTCATCGATCTGAACAGAGCGCTACAGTCTTTCGGGCTGTGTACAGCTCATTACCAGCGGATTTGTTATAAACCCGTGCTCTTTTCCTCTCTAAGAGCGGGTGGGTGGAAAAATGCTTTCTGATTAGCCATTTGTTGCTGTCTGCTGAATGAAATCTTTAAACCCCTAAATATTCTATGAAGAAGCAATATGCCTGACAAAGAAGCAGAAATATTACGGTTTTGTCTTTCAGACAATATTTGCACAAAATTTCAAACTGTGAAGAGAACATAATATCCAATCCCTGTTGTTGTTTTCTAGTTACAGGGATCATCGCCAGCTTCCAAAGAAGACATCAGCCAGAGGTGATTCTCCAATATTCTTTTATTTTTAAAAAGTGGAGGAAAATGCTTCGTTTACACCAGTGCACTTACGTTCCCTTCAAAACGTACTGTAAGAACAGTGGTAAAGGAAGAAATTGGACCTATGTGTACTTTTTAAAGGTAAAAACTGATTATTTTAAAACCCTATCTTAAAAAAATAATTTGACCCAGCTATCCCCCTCTGGGTATCTTCCCAGGAGAATTGAAACATCACACCACAGTGGTATGCGCACACACATGTGTACAGTGGCACATTTTGTATAGTTAAATCTTGAAGCAACCCAAATACCCATCAATCAGTGAGTTGATAAAGAAGATGTGGGGATTTTTATACAATGGAGTACTACTCTGCCAAAGAGAAAGATGAAATGGAGACATTTACAGCTAACTGGATGAACCCCGAGGCCACAATCACAAGTGAAATAAATCAGACACACATGTAAATTTCACACTATCTCTCTGGTGTGAGAAACTGAAAGTGAAAATAAGATCATAACTGTATAGTAGTGTGAAATAGGAAGAAGTTGTGCAGAAGGAAAAGGGAGATGGGAAGGGGGAGGGGAAAGAAGGGAGAAAAAAAATGAGGAAAGATGCATAAAATGAGAACCTAGCTTTGTGAACAGGGAGAGGAGCGGGATTTGAAAAGAGGGATGGGAATGAGGGAGAAAGAGGAATCAAGGTATATCATGCACAGAAACAAGTTCCCTCTAGTGCATGTGGTCATTCTGTGTATCTAAATTGTACCCATAAACTTAAAAAAGAAACAATAGAGAAAAACCAACATATGTCAACAAATATGAAGTATTGTTAGATTAGGGGATGATTTGCCTTGTACTCTGTGAGTTTTGAGCCGGGCTGGGCATGACACTGGCCTGGAACACAGACAGCAGCCCTCTTCATGTGGCGACCAAGGATCAGTCTCTGCTTAAACAGCACCACAGTCACCAAAACAAAGAGCTCCCTCTAGAAGCAAGGTGCTTGGAGCAAGGAAAGGCAAACTTACCTTCACTTACACCGAGGGCTGGGCCCCAGGTTTGGAGATACCAGTTTGGAGCATGCAGGCAGATTCACAGCACCATCTTGGATGGATAAATAGAGCGAGTGAAGGGCGAACATCACCTTGTAGTCTCATGGTGAAGCGCCCAGGTTTCTGGCTCTGAAGACTGTCTGTGCCCTCTGTCTTCTGATGTCAGTGTCGCTTCCTCAGTCACATTGGTCCTGACACCTTTCCCTCCCGTGAGGGATGGACCCCCTAGGGATGCGCTAACCACCAGAAACTGCAGCCCTGGAGTTGAAGATGAAGCCCTTCACCTGTGCAGGGTGATGAGGACCGAGCGTTGATTTTGCTCCAGGAGTAGAAGGAAATATTTCAGGAGTTGGGTGAGGGCCCCAGAAATGAATGCAGTTTTGCAGCCACGCTGGGGCCATGGATCTAACTGCAGGGAGAGACCGACAAAGACCTGAATCCTGATGAGGCACTGACGCCAGACATCCTGAGGGCCACTATCCTCTAAAAATTGTTCCAGGGTGTTTATCTGAAACTGTTTCAGTTTAGAAAAAATTACATTTGAGTAACAGAGTTCTCATATTCCCCTCTTCCTGGCTGTGACATCTTCTCAGACTTCTTAAATTTAATAATAGATAAATTTCCTTTAGGAGTGCTGGTTATGCATTTTGTAGAATACCTCTCCATCATGTTTCATGTGAGTGTTTTCTAGATGAGGGTTGTGTGTGGGGGAGGAAGGTCACAGAGGTGAAGTCCCCTTCTCATCTTGCAGTATCCAGGACCCTAATGTCACCATGTCGTGTCACTGGCTGTAGGCCTTATCACCTGACTGAGATAGTGTTTTTCTAGTTTCTCCCCTGAAAAGGTTACCTTTTGTCCTTTCCCAGGGTGTGCATATGGGTGGAGCTCCCATGCCAGCCCAACCTGCCAAGGGGCTGCATGGTCACACTGCCTATCTGTGAGGCTGGAAGGCAGTGCCTATGATGCAGAAGTCTTCTAAATGGGAAATTCTCTATGCTTCACCATATTTATCTGTTCAGTCTCTTATGTGCCAGTGTGAGTGCATGGGTACTGATATTCTTACTTATAATGAAATACCACTGTATTTTGTTGCTTTGATTGCTCCAACTTTGACCATGGAGAACCTCTTCATTAGGTTCCTGTGTTACCTTGACAAACACCACCTTATCACACAAAATTTCCCTCCTTCCCTTCCTCTCGCCCTTCCTCCCTTCTTCCCTCCCTCAGTCTCTCCCTTCTTTCTTTTAGTCTTTCCTTCGTATTTCCTTTCACGGGTGGCAAAAGGCCCTAGGTTCAGTTTACATATTTCCTTTGCTATCCTATCATCTGGCTGCTCACTAAAGAAAGTTGGCTAATTTTACTGGAGATTGGCATTGGAAACCATCCTCTGAGCATGAGGTCTGCTCACTGCTGCCCGGAGTCATTGCTTCTTGGCTTCTGACCTGACAGAGCAGATATTATCCATGTGTGTGCTACCTGTGCATTTACCTGTATCTATAACTACTTCATGTGCAATTCCTTGTATCCATGTTAAGATAGAGATAAGAGTCTATGCTGAATCCAACCCCGATCCATTGTCACACGGACCCCTCCATCTCCTCCCCTTCATGATCTGCCATCTCCCCTTCCACCCTGAGAAACCTGGCACCCAGCGTCTTCCATGAACTTAACTCCTCAGTTCCTGCAGACTTACACAGTGGTGTAAGTCTTCATCAGCACACGCACGGAGCGTCACTTGGTTCATGAAGGTGCTGTGCCCATGGGCACAATTTGTTCTGCCTGGAGTCCCACAGATACCATTCATTTCCAAGCAGAGAACACGTCACAGATACCATTCATTTCCAAGCAGAGAACACGTCACTCTCCCACCCCACTCAGGAAGGGGGTTTTATGTGCTCTTAACACAGTTATATGCTTTCCTTCCACATTCTGGCCTTCTTCCACATTCTTCCAACCACCTAATTCATCTTTTAAGGGTTCAGACATTGACTCAATGCTTTCAGTTTTATGGGTTTTGTCCAACACATAGTGTCCCAGACCCACCATTGCTGTATCACAGAACAATGTCATTGCTGCAAGGCATTGCTGGTCCTTTCTCCCTCCCCCTGCTTCTTGAAATGCTGTCAATAGTGGGTCTTTTTAGCTGTCACTATAGTTTTACCTTTTCCAGAATGTCACATGAGTGGAACAATAGAATATGCATCCTCTTTTATACTGGATTCCTTCATTTGGCAGAATGCACCTACATTTCCCATGTGTTTCAGGATATGCCCAGGTGTTTGGGTCTCATTTCTTACTGTCTATGGAAGATATACCACTGCATGTGTGCACATTAGCTTATTAATACATTCACTTGTTGTTTGTTTCCAGCTAGTCTGGGGCAATTACGAATGAAGATTCTAAGATTCACATGCACCTCTCTCCATGGACGTAAAAGTTCAAATCAGCTGGGTAAATATCTGGGAGTATGATTATTGTATTGACACTTTGTTTGGCTTTCTAAGCAATAGCCAAATTTTCTCCTGAAACAGCCAGGCCCTTTGTATTTCCCCCATAATGAATTACAGTGGTTGCCACTTAGCATGTTTGGTTCAACTGGTATTTCTACTAGTTCTCCGGAACTTCAGAACAAAGTGCCACAGACTAGAGGGCTTAGAACAGCAAGAATTTACTATCTCACAGTACTGGAGGCCAGAGGTAGAAATTTCAGTGTCAACAGGACAATGGTCCCTCTCAGGGAACTGGGGAACAATCTGTCCCACAGCTCTCCTACTTCCTGGCAGCCTCAGTCATCCCTTGGCTTGTGGGCACAGCATGCTAACCCTGACTTCAGCACCACACTGGTGCCTTTCACTATTTTCCCTCTGTGTGGCTGTCTCTGTGTCCAAATATCCCCTT
This sequence comes from Dinomys branickii, assembly GCA_004027595.1. Lineage (NCBI taxonomy): Eukaryota > Metazoa > Chordata > Mammalia > Rodentia > Dinomyidae > Dinomys > Dinomys branickii. The sequence goes on from PVLD010036933.1 coordinate 6,383, forward strand.
TTCAATAAAATATCAGTCATACTAGACTGTGTTCTGCCTCAATGACCTCATTTTAATTTGTTTACCATTGTGAAAATCTGTGTTACTAAGGGTTAGCATTTCAGCACATCATTTTTATGGGACATAATCCAACCCACAAGAGTATTGTTGGTATTTAGCACTTTAGCTACTTAAATAGGTGCATGGTAACATGTCACTGTCATTTCACTTTGTAATTCCCTAGTGAGAAGTGGGGTTGGGGATCCTTTCATATGCTTTTGGCCATCTGTATGTCTTCTTTACTAAGTGTCTGTGCCGATTGTTTGTGTATATTTCAATTATACTCTTTGTCTTCATTTTGTTGAATGCTAAATGTTCTTTGAATGTTTCATTTGAAAGATTTTTAATTAAATATGAGTTTGAAAACATTTTCTCCAAGTTTGATGCATCTTTCCATTCTCTTAAGTGTATTGTAGAACAGAGATTTTCATTGTAGTAAAGTTCAATTTATCATTTATTTCTTTTATAGACTTGCTTTTGGTGCAATATCTGAAAAATGATCAGACCCAAGGCCATTTATTTTGTATTTTTAAAAAGAGAGTAAAACTAATGAAAAAATTAGAAAAAAAGCATTTCACTAAACAAGATGATAGGGATTCAACAATGGTTGTTATATTGTTGTCTTCAAATCAGCTGTTCATATTACCAGATATAAGCACGCAAAATTGATAAAAAATTAAAAGTAAAACATTAAATATTAACTGTTCCTTTCAATAAACCAATAGAAATCAACAGTACAATTACCCCAGATATCCTTGTATACATATACATTTTTTCCTTTTTTCTTTTCTCCTTTCCCTCATCTCTGTTGTTTCTTCCTTTTGAGCAGTTTCTTTCCCTTTCACAATATCTATTGTACCTTTCAGATTTTATTTACTCTTTCAGGTTCTTATGGTATGGAGGCAATATGGTGTTTACACATGTGGGTCTCATTTATTTCACTTATGAGTATGGTCTCTAGTCGCATCTAAAGGCATGGTATTTTTATACAATGCAGTATTACTCAGCTATAAAAAAAGACCTAAGCCCATTTAATCCTTCTCTCCTTATTTCACTAAATTTTAAAGATAGTTTTGTGCTTACAATTTAGGTTTACAATCACTTTAAGTGAAAGTGAAAAATGTAAGGGCTGTGTCTGGATTCATTCTTTGCCTGTGTATGGTTAGTTGCTTGACCATCAGCTGCTTAGAAGACAAGAGTGTGGGAGGTACTGTTTGAAATCGAAAAATCTATGAGGAAAGAGTGCTTTGATGAAAGAGGTGTTACAAAACCCCTTTCCTCAAAGGGAGCCAGAGGGCAGTGGTTTTGAAAATGGTCAGCCTCTCCCATTGCCTAGCCATGTGAACATTCAAATGACCTCCAAATGGAGGGAAATGCAGTGCATGTCCAGCAAACACAGTATGGAGATGTAGCTGACAACTTGACTCTGAGGTCATTTGTTAAGACCTTAGAAAGCTCTGCTGTAATGCTGTGTAGAATTGCACACTCACAGGAAAGGCCCCGGTGAGGGGTATAGGAGTGTCTCTTAATCACATAGTGGGGCTTCTGTGGATTTTATGAGCGTATGTCTTATGTAGAAGATGGCTCTGTTCGTGGTTTCTGTTTAGTGGAGTCAACTCCAATAGTATTTGCAGGAAGTCTGCAGAGTTGGAGATGGTTCTATCAGCAGAAACACTGCGATGCTGGACTTAGAAAAATAGGGGCAATGTAAAATCGAGCACAGCATTCTGCATCCCCACATTCTGCAGACGTCGAGCAAGCTGAGAAAGTAACTCAGCTGCAGATATGTGCTTTCTCCACTCAGAAGTGGAGCTGAGGGCCAGGGGGATTATTTCAGGTCTTGAGTCCTGGTCAGGAGACTGCCAGTGTATTCCCGCTGTGTCACAGTTGCCGTGGGCCCTCCCTGCTTTATGGATCTACCGTAATTTTCTGTCATGCTGCACAGGAACCTCTGCAATGATGAGTCTACACTTGTTTCAATATTGGGTACGTGGTTTGGGGAGCAGCTAACTTAGATCTTTAGTTTGAAGTATCTCAAAAGCCTAACAAGTGAGAGGAACTGTACACAAACAGCTGTTTAAGGAACTCGTCCGAGGAGCTTCGTTTCCTCATCTCACACTGATAAGGAAATGCTGCACTTTGCACTGAGGCTGTGATGCTGTAATGACATAAAACGTTTAGGGTAATATGCTCTGAAGCAATGTAGAACTAATAAGATAACTGAGGCTTTGCATCCTGCGGAAGGGGGGATTTGGTGTGTCCTATCAATGGAAAGAATTAAGAACCCGTTAATGCCTTAAGCTCGTATATTGTGTTTTTCTTTGGGGGTTTAAGGAATAAAGTTGCAGTCATGCTAGAAATTCATTGCAAGTTTTGGCTTCATTTGACATCATTATAGTTTCAAGAACATTAATCCGGTTGTCTTACTTTGTGCCACCCTTTCCGCACTGCTGGACCTCCCAGAAATCCCACATGCAGTGCCAGCATTATCACATCCTCCAGTGCTGACATGCACTGTGAACTCCTTTTCATTAATTAAAATTCTCATGCAGTAAGAATGACTTAAGCCACGCTGTAATAATTACAAACTGGAATCTATATTTACTGTAGAACCAGAGGGTGTGCTGAAAACAGAGTGACATCTTATGAAAGCTGTTTGACCTACTCAAGTGAACAATTTAAGACCAATTAACGGTTGCTTCTGATTGGGAGAGCATTTCAGTCGTTCACCAAGTTGCGTATGGTCTTCCAGGACCTTCCTGCCACCAAGGAAGTGCCAGGGTTCATGTTTTTTATAGCATTTCCTTGGTAGAGATCCTTTGTTTGAGTAGCACTTGTAGCTGTTCTATTGACTTTCAAGTCTCTTTCTGATTGATCCTCAACGCAGCCACATGAGGAAAGGATAACAAGGGATTTCATCTTTGTTCCCACATGGATAAAGTCTAGTCCAGAAGGGAGACAGCAGAGGAAGTATGTGGCCAGCTCCACCCAATTTCATGCTGGGTTTCTACAAGTTAGAAGGTGAGATTACTCTCCACTTCTGCCTGCACTTCTTGCCTGTTTAGGGTGCTCATCCAGGTCTAGGGCTGCAGCGGAGAGACACCTACAGGGGAAACACTGGAGGGAGATCAACTATGAGCTGCTTCCCTACTGCAGGTGCTCTAGGGGCTGCTCTTCTGGCCTGTGCAGCCCTCCCAGCTGGACTTAGGCGTTTCTCATCACTGAGATGTGATGCCTGACATCTGCACATTAAAGAAGAGGTTTATTGTCACTCACAGTTTCAGAAGGCTCAGTCCATGGCAGAAATGGCACGGGGTCTGCTGCAGAGGCAAGCTGCTCAAAGTATGGCAACTACGCTAGCTAGCTACAGAACCCCCACCATTCAGTCACCTCCCCAAAGCCTGCCCTCTGAAGGCATGGAAGTTTGGGGGCTCACTCTTGATCTCAGCCATATTACAGTGCCTTCTACTTCCCTTCTGCTCTTGGTCTCCTCTTCAAACCCCTTGTCCTTCCTGCAATTTATTTCCCAGTTCTTAGCAAGCATCTTGGATTCTCTGCCTGAGTTTTTGTGGCTTGCATCTGTACTTCTTCCTATGTGTGGTGTGGGAGACAAAGATGCCCTCCCCAACCCATGAAGGGAGAAGGAGAGCAGGCGCTGTTCCTGAAGAGGCACAGACCGAACCTTCCAGACACAAGCCTGCCTCCTGCCCTGGAACCCCGCCTCGGAGTTATAGCTGTGTTCACCAGGAACCGGCTCCTGACGTAGAGGGCCTCAGCATCCTGTGTTACCCTCAGTGAGAAGAAACTGGTCAGCCATTTCTGACTAGCCCAGACCTTAGGGGCCCTACAAGTGGTAGATGTACTATCCAGCAGGACTCCTATCTTCTCTTTATAGGGTACTTAGTTCACCAAACTTTCCATTATAAACGCTTTCTCTGCTGTTTTAATATGCAAATATTTAAAAACCCTCTTCTCAGCTTCACAGTGGGGGTGGAGGGTGGAGGTGGGGGGTGGAGATGGCTGTCTTGCTCCAGGACTGGGGTTCCCTGCTGTTACTTTTTGAGCCCTGAGGAAGAAGGCACCAGGTCCAGTCCTGTGGGAAGGGGGGAGCCTTGCTTGGGTTGGGCCCACACTAGTAGCTGGAAAACTGCCCCTTGTCAGCCCCGAGGATGTGAGGAATTCGTTTA
>PVLD010036934.1:0-10609 GCA_004027595.1 Dinomys branickii
GGTCAGACTGAGACAGGTCAGACTGGCCTTTAGCCTTTGGTATTCCTCCTGTCTTGACCTCACTTGTATGAGAAGCTACATCTCAGAAGGTTGTCCGCCTAATTTCATTCCAGGGTCTCCTGATCTATTGAAAGCCCTTCAGTCCTTGTCTCTGTCTGGGAAGTTTGTATTTGTAATCCCATGGAAAAATTACTGGAATCCTAGCAAGTTAATTCCAATGTACTACTATAAGTGTGGCTCATGGTGAGAATAAAGACACTAAGGCATATTTGTAGTTGTGGGGAGCCAAGGGGATCCAACATTCAGCTAGGGTTATGGCTAACCAGAACAAAGGGCTTGATCAAGGGTTGAACCTGGGTTTTATTAATTCATGAAGAGAGAAATGACTCAAGGATGAGTGACTGAGAATGCTGTGAGCTGGGCTAGGTACCAGTCCTGAAATCAAGTCTGCAATATGCAGAGAGAAGGACATGCAGAAAGAATAATCTTTCAAGGTAATATCTAATGTTATGGGGTTGGTGCTTCAGTTCTGATGTGTAATTTTTTATATCCTGGGAAGTCATAATCTCAAGGCTTGATCCCAGCCAACAGTGTGGAGCATGACTCTCACTCCCATTTGGCTCACACATGCTTCTTGGGAACTATGGGGGGAAGGCAACACTGACCTGTTGCCTTGCTTCAAAAACTACATATCAGCACCTTGGTTAGGTCCATTTGCATTGCCTAAAGTCAATCGAGGTGATAAGGATGAAACTTAGCCAGCTATGCACACATCAATACATGGAAGTAGGGCCAGGTTTAGCCAAAATGGAGACAACCGCTCTTCTTTCAAGGAGAGTCATCCAGGTGGTCCTCCACACTGATCAACTAGCAGTGCCTGGAGGGCCCAAGCCTGACTATCACTTTGTCTCAGTACTTGCTACATTAACCGTGCCCACTTTATCTCCAAAGGTTAGGTGCCAGTACCACTCCAGGATGCTATAATTTCATGGTTCTATTTCCCAGGGCCTTGCCAGTACCAGTTACAGAATAAGTCTTGTTAAGAGAGAGCACACTCAAAAAGAAGGAAAGGGAATTGAAGAAAAGAGTACAAAAGTGGGAAGGATTTTGGGAAACCAAAACAGGAGCTACTGTCCCTACCCCTGGAAGAGAAATGGAGTGTGGTCTTTGTGATGTGTCACCTTAGCTTTCAGCAGAGTTCCCTTCCCTGTGTATTTTCCACCATGAAGGATATTTCTCTGTGAGATCTGGAGAAGCAGTGGCTTTGCGTGTGTGCTCAGAGGGTGTCTGTAATGACCAAGTTGTAGTTTACCTAATGGCTCTCCTGGTGGTGTGGGCCTGCTGCTCTCCCTTTCCAGGGATCTACTACTAATTCTTCCAGCTCCTGAGTTAAGTGTGTGTTTAGAGACATGATAAATGGCATCAAAATCTCCTACCGTAGGACACTCACATTGTTTGGGTTGAGGATGCTAAAAGCTGACGCAGGTCTGTCTCCTTTGTGAGCTTGTCTCATTTTTGTTCACTCCAACTGAACACCCACATTTCTTTCCTTAGTGGTTGGCCCAGAGACTTCAACTCTAGCATGAGACATGGGGGCAACCATATCACAATGTCCCCACAATTACTGTAACAGATCTATGGATCTGAAGACCACATAGCTTGCTCTGCTTCTGATGGAAGCCTGAGTGACACAGGAAGGAAATTACTTGAGCTCTGGGGAGAGCTTCAGTCATAGAAGAGGGTTACTGGTTAGGACTCCAAGTAACGATGGCAAAAGATGCTGGCTCAGGCAGTTCACAGAGATCTGCTCCATTTGTGTAGAGTGGGTTGGAGGGAGGTTTGGGGAAACAGACAATAGCCAGAATCATCATACTTCAGAAAAGTGACTCCTCATACTAGATGTGATGGAGCAAGCCGTTTCATCTATAGTAAACACTAGGTTTGACAAGGTCAAGCAGAACATTAAAACTAAGCAATAGACATATTTGCTACAAAATTAAACTTTTAAAAAACTCCATCAATAAACAGTTTTTAGATGAAAATTCCATTCAGAATAGCAATCAAAACTTTTAAGTGACTAAGAATAAAGTTCACAAGAAAAAGTAAAATTGGAATAAACATACACATATTCATATCTGTATATATTCAAATATATATAAAATGCATGCATATGTGTACACACACTTGCATGTATATCCTTCCTGCTGAATAAATGAATAGGCAAATTCCATTTCTATTGGGTTCTCTGGGGCATCCTCCCCCCCACAATAGCACTTTTTCTCTCCACCTGAACAACCAAAACTTACAAGAAGTAGCAGGATGAAGTGTTTATTACTGAGAGAGTTGGAGGATGCAAACTTAGTGTGGCCACCAAATGGGCCAATTAGTTGAAGTACAGAATTAGACCAATATCCCAGCTCAATCACAGGCAATGCCCATGACAAAAAAAGTTATTCTTGCAGGAAAGTCCCTGATGAAGAATGTGTTGAGCCAAGCAAGCCCAGTTACTTTTTCCATTTTACTAATTAAAGGGCAGATGTGTGATAGAGAGGCCAAGAATGAATTTAGGGAAAATCCCACTCGTGGAAGTCAGGACTTAACATTAATCACATAGAAATGTCATCCTGCTAACAGTATATATCCATATAACATAACTCTAATCAGCATTACAGAGGCCTTTGTTCCTTCAAATTTGCCAGAAAAGTTCTAAATAACCCCTCTATGAATGTGTTAATTAGAATACTTAAGAAACTTTTGAAAATATTAAATGACATAATTAAACTACTTACTGAACAAGAGAGAGCAGATATTATGGAGTACTCAAACCAGAGTCAAACACTTTGCATTCCAACACCATCTGAATTCTCTTTTCTGTTCAAATCTGTTTACCTCTGCATTTTTTCCTGCTGCCATTGCTTCTCTTGACTCAGCTGGAAGCTTCAGGACCACTTACTTGTGATCCCCTGCATTTATCTCATTAAAAGTCCCAGGAAGAGCTTTCACAAACTCAGCTTTATCAAGTGCTTATCTGAGATATGATCAACATGGGTAGACAGGGCTCCCTCGGTGTCCTCTCAGATACCACCTTTGTAGATCAAGAGATTGGTGTCTGTTCTTAGAAGACTATGGAAACAGAGATAGAGAGCAAAAAAGTAGCATAATACACCATAAATTTGTAAATTATAAATTACTCAATTTTCATAGGAAAATGTTGTATTGATTTGGAGGAAGGATTAGAACCTCATGCCTGGTAACATATATCATCGGGTAATATGGAAGAGAGCAATCTAAGAAGTAAACTTAATGTTTGCCTCTTTTAAAGGGAAGCGCACCTGACCTGATGTTTGAATTGTGAACATTCACAGTTTATTCTGAACTCCTATTTGGACTTCACTGCACTTCTTCGATTAGTGGAGTTACATTTCTTATCAGAGTTGAAAAAAAATTTTCCTGGCACACAGCATTCCCATCTATATAATATTAAATCAAACCAATAAATAAGAGTAAACTTGTGGTGTTCTACAACATTAGTTAAGCAATCTGAAACTCTTGCCTGTGGGTGCTAATATTAGAATGAGGGCTGACTTATGGAAGAAAAATTCCCACATTCATCATGCTGATAAGATTCCACTGCTCTATGTATAGTCAGTTTTAGTATTATATAAATTGTTTGATTTGTTGCTTTGTTGGAACGTACTGTTTGTGAGTTTTCTGTTGTAGAAAGAAGTTGGATTTGTGGTAAAATGTTTTCTCACATATGCTACATTCATAGGGTTTCTCTCCTGTCTGTATTTTCTGATGCTCAGTGAGAGCCCACAGATGCCAGTAGGTCTTCCCACATTCATTACATTCACAAGGATTTTCCCCTGTATGGATTCTCTGATGTACATGAAAGGCTGACTTGTAGCAGAAGGATTTCCCACACTCAGCACATTCATATGGCTTCTCTCCTATGTGAATTTGCTGGTGTTCAATAAGGGAGAACTTCTGGCAAAAGATTTTTCCCACATTCATGACACATGTAGGGTCCCTCCTCAGTGTGTGCTCTCTGATGGTAAGAGTTGACTTTCTGCAATAGATCCTCCCACACTCATTACATTCATAAGGCCTCCCCTATGGAGTTCTCTGATGTACAAAGAGATATGAGCATGTGTTAACTACATGTCCATGTTCATAACATTCATAAAGATTCTTCATCATATTTATTCTCTTATATTCACTGTGGTTGACTTCACAAGGGATGCTCTACAACATTTACTAAATACATCATGCTTTTCTCCTGTGTGAGTTCTCTGATGTATAGTGAGTGTTAACTTATGGCAGAAACATTTTCCACGTTCACTACATTCATAAAAGTTCTTTCCTCTATGAATTATCTGATGCACACTGAGGACTGACTGACAAAAGAAAGTTTTCTCACATTCATTACATTCATAGGGCTTTTCTCCTGTGTGAATTCTCGATGTGAGTTAAGAGCTGACTGTCAGAACATTTCCCCACGTTTCTTACATTTGTCTGGCTTCTCTCCTCTGTGAGTTCTCTGATGTACAATGACGTAAGGTTTCTTACTGAAGGCATCCCCACATTGCTTGTATCATAAGGTTTCTCCCCTGTGTGGGACCTGAACTGCTCAGCAAGGGCTGTCTTCTGAAAAAAGGTCTTTCCACATTCATTACACTCATAAGATTTCTCTCCTTTGTGAATTTTCTGGTGTACAATGAGGGCAAATTTGTCTATGAAGGTTTTTCCGCATTCATTGCATTCACAAGGTGGTCCTCCAGTATGAATTCTTTAGTGTTGAATGAGGCTTGTCTTTACATGAAAATCTTTCCTACAATCATCACAAACATAGGATTTCTCCCCTGTATGAACTATCTGGTGTACGATGAGGGTGGACCTTTTAGAAAAGATTTTCCTACATTCCTCACATTCATTTATCTTCCTTTCAACACATCCCCTCTTCTGTGTGGAAAAGACCAGCCTCTTAAGAAAGGGCTTCTTACACTTACTATCATCAAGAGTTTGCTTTAAAGTCTGAAAGTTCCAGTGCAGAATAAGATCTTCATCTTGACATCTGGGTTCCTTAACTTGATCAGGTTTTTATTTTTTCATCTCAGAATGAATTTTCTGATGCTTCGTATGGAGCTGTGGCTTTTCACATCCATTATGTTCCATGGGAATCTTTTTATTGTCTTTAGTTTTCTTTACAACAATAATTTCTGAATTAGTTTTCGAAATTTTCTCCACCTCAGTCACACATGTACACCACTTTTCTTGAGGGAACAATATTCATGCCCAGAGTAAATGATCTCACAAATACATTAGCTCTTTCTGTAATCAGTGTTTTTTTATTGAATACAATTTGTCTGAAATGTTTGTCTTGGATTTCCTTGTCCTTATTTAAGGCATCTTCTACAAAAAAGCACAATTATAATTTGTGAATCTTTATGCCATTGCTATGAAATTAGAATCCTTACAAATGCCTCATTGAGGGGTATTAGACTCCAGACCCAGCCTCTGAGAACTAGCAGAAGTGTAACTATCTCTTAATTGGTTGATTTTGAAGAAAACAAAGAAAAGTGCAAACCTATATACAGAAGTGTTTAACAAGGTAAAGGACTGAAAACTAGTAAAGAAAAAGAGTCTTTGACACAAACACATCTTAAACACGGAGTGGAAAAAATTAAACAGTCCCAAAGAACAGCATATTCTTGCAGTATGGCTGACAGAGTATTGAAACAGGGTCAAGTAACTTCAGAGTAAGACTGTGATGCAGTAAGACCACCTAAAATAGACCCCAGGAAGATGGTCAGTGTTGTAAAAACACACAGGAAGGGGTCAGTCTGAATTTTTGCTGTGACATATGAACTCTGGAATTTACAGAAATAGATTTGGGGCTGACAGGGCTGGGATTGAAGGGAGGCAAGCAGGACGCCTTGGCACTTGCATAACCTTGTAGGTAGAGGTTTGCTTAGATTCTGTGCTAGGAGCTTTCTTTGGTCCTAACAGTGGTGGGGCTGAGAGCAGAAAGTGAAACTGACCTATTTCTCAATTAAGCTAAAGAGAGAAAGGGAAGGACTAGAAAGATCACTGAAATCAAGCAAGATTCATTGTTTTAAAGGCAGATCTGTGAATGTTTACACATCAAACTTGTCTATGACAATGGGGGAGGGCCAAGGCAGCTAACAGAATTTTACAGAAACGAAGGTGCGGAGCTCTGCGGATAGGTAACTTAGTGGCAAAAGTATTTAGAAGTTTTGATTGAAGGAGTATATTTATTTATACTTACACATTTATTAATTAATTATTTATTATGGAGTGTTTATTTGTACTTAAGGAGAATGCTTTATTTATTTATTTATTTTAAATTTTTACAGTACATATTGGTCATACACAAGGATCACATTCACCACAAGGAATTTGTACCTGTGTGTAATATGTCTTATTTCTTTTTTCCCCATCTCCCTCCTCTCCCTTCAACCCTTCTTCCCCTCCCCATTTACAAAAGCTTTGTTTCCATTTTTCTCTTCCATTTTCTTTTAAAATTTCATTTCCTCCCTTCCCTCTCCTTTGTTCCCTTTCCCATTTAAACATATTCTTCCTGCTTCCCCATAGCTCTCCTCCAGTTTTATGGGGCAGAATGTTTTAGCTATTCATGACTGTTAATTGTCCTCAATCACTTTCAAAGGTCTGGTCCTACAAAAAGTTTCCGGAAAAACTTTACAAAGATGCCAGATGTGACACTGACTACCCTTGGGACTCTTATTTCCTTTGGTTTTCACCTGCTCCGTTATCATTTGCTTACCTGTGTAGTTCTGACTTGGCAATTCTTCCACTATCCATGGTTCTTCTCCTTGCTCCCGTTTGAAGGTCACACTGGGTTTGTTAACATAAAGCCCTGTTAACAGGAAATGACGGAGAACTTGAACCAAGCTCTTTGGACTCCAAGGATTCTGAAGGATGTAGGAAGTACAGCTCAGTGAAGATGGCTCAGTGAAGCCGGAACGTTTTGGTGATGATTAGAGGAAGCACACACACACACACACACACACACACACACACACACACACACTCTACTGCTGAAAAAGGTTTAATTATCCTTCTCCTCTAACACACAAGAGTAGAGAATTAAGTTCTAGAAATGCAACATGTTCTTGTGACCCAGAAGAAAGGAATACTCTTGGGAGCTGTACAGGGAAACTGCGCTTACCGGCTGCCACAAGGTTGCTGTCGTTCTCCAGCATCACGTCTCTATACAAGAGCCCCTGAGCAGGTTCCAGTTGTTACCACTCTCCCCGGGTAAAAGCCACAGTCAGACCCTTGAATGGAACTGGTTTCTGAAAGAACATGTTTAATCTGAGGTGATCAGAACTGAATGATATCAAATCTATGGGAACATCATGCACTTTGTGGGAGGGTAAAAATTAGAAATATTCTGTTACTAGGTTTATTTTTAAAATAATGTTTTTAAGTATGATGAGTTTTGAAAACCATGTCCTGGAGTTCTTGGACTTCCTGGATTACTAAATCACACAGAAGAATATTTGATCCTGCTTTCTAGTATAACATGTTGTTGTGGTTTAGGGTTTATTGCAAGGTGACAAATAACATACAGGAGACATATTTTATAAGATTATTTATAATAGTCAGCCAAAGAATCACATACAAGAGAGTTCAGGAAATCGGTCCACACTAGAGATCAAAGAATCTAGCTGATGGCCTGGATTCCATGATAGTGTCGTGCCCGGGTCCAGCTGAAGACCTAGAGCCCTTAACAATGCCTCTGATGAGTCCAACTGCAGGCCTAGAGCCCATAACAATATCTCATGTAGGGCTGTTTCATGGATCTGGGCTGGGAAGACCCAAAGTTCAGTGGTGGAATCGGGAAAGTCTGTTCTGGTAGGATGAAGGATCTGTGCTAGCAGGCTGAGGAATCTATGCTGGAGCCAGGAAGTGATGCTGAAAATAAGAACCAGAGCTCCCCTGAAAAGTACCAGAGCCATCCTCAGCAACAGTGAGGTCCCAAACTCCTCAGATGATCAAGACACCTGAGTTCCCATCAGGAAAGCCAATGCAACAAGCTTTTCCAACAGACCGGCAGTGCACCATCTTCCCCTCTGGAGCCAGGAAGTGATGCTCAAAGTGAGGACCAGAGCTCCCCCAAAGTGAACTGAAGCTATTTTCAGTGCCAAAAAGGTCCCGAGCTCCTTGGAGGATGAAAACAGCCAAGTTCATCAGGAAAGCCAGCATGACAAGCTCCTCCTAAAGAACCAACATCTCCTTACAGCTTCTACCAACGCCCAACAGCATTCCTCAGCTCCCAACAGCCTTTCTTCTTCTTCTCCAGTTCTTGCTCTTATGCTGCTGCGACAGTCCTTAGATGGGCCTCCCACACCCAGCATCACACTTACTCAGTTTGGCTGGGGGTTGTAAATTGACCACCAGTTGTTAATGCACCACACACATTCCGGTAGGGTGACGTGAAGAGATGTGTACAGCTTCAGGCAACATCCTTGATGAACATACACACACGACAAAGGGTGGTCACAAAAGGAAAAAGGTAGTTCCTTTCTGTGCTATCAAATTTCACTGAGGGGGTAATTTTATTCTGAAATATAAGCAGTGTGTTTTGTAGGAATGTGTTTTGTAAGAAATACACACAGGCCTGGCAAGTTGAAGAACGACAAATATCTCTGTATGAAAGGGAAATGAGAAGCTGGACAGAGGACAGTGAAGAGTAGAACTTTTTCCTATAAAAGTAGTTTTAAAGTGTTTGTGTGTGTGTGTGTGGTTTTTGAGACAGGTTCTCACTTTGCAGTTCAGGCTGGCCTTGAGCTCACTTTGTAGCTCAGGCTGGTCTCGAACTCACGATGAACCTCCTGCCTCAGCCTCCCAACTGCTGGGATTACAGGCATATGCCACCACGCTCAGATAGTATTTTAGATAAATATTTTCAGTACATTATTCTTGCACATTCAACCAACATGTATATTTACTTAGAAATTATAATGTAATTGAGTTACTTTAAGCTATATATTAATATCAGTAAAGCTTGATTGTTGCACCACCCTTTTATTCAAGATACTAAGATGAGTAGAAGCCCAGGGAGGTGCCTGGGATGCCCCTTACTCTCTAGTTTGAGGACCATGGCTGTGAACAATGGAGATTGATAGGAACAATCTGTAAGCAAGGCCTGAAATTTTGTGACCAAATCTGTATTTTAAAATCACTGCTCTAGAGTATAGGAATTGGCAAACTACAGCCTGTGGGCCAAATCCAGCCACAGAAAGCCATATCTGGCCATGTCCGCTTGTTTTTTACACTTTGTTTATTACTATTTCTGCACTGCAGCTGCTGTTTTGAGTAGATCCGAGAAAGCCAAAAACACTTATCATCTGGTCTTCTAAAGAAATGTTTGCTTTTTCCTATTCTAAAAATAAACCGTGGGGAGGTGAAACTGGAGGGGAACCAACCAGAAGTGTCAAACTAAAGAGGGCATCCTTGTGAGACATGGCCACAGGTAACTCTAGTGCCGGTGGGAAGTAGGGAGTCCATCTCAGAAGAGGCGTTGGCCACTGGCTGTTGTGCAGGAGACACGATGCCTGGATGACTTTGCACGATGAGCTAGATCAATGTGAGTTCTGTATGCTGAGATTAGGGAAACAAGAGAAAAAGAACTGAGCACGGCAGGCTAATGCACTGGCCACTAAATGCTGTGCCTGAAGGGCCTGAACAGTACTGACGGAGAGGGGCGTAGTTAGCTGAGGGAATCTGGTTCTGGAGGTCAGAGGAGAAAGAGAGCAGAAGCAGTATTTCAAGGCACCAAAATGAGAAAGGTCTTTTAAAAAAAATTTTTTTTAAAACAGATGAAACAACAATGAAGACACAATCAAAACAACACACAAACAACAAAAATGACACATGACCTCAAGACAAAATGATGGAAATTTACCATGGTTGCTGTATTACATACTGTTATCTTCAACGAAGTTGCTCAGTCCACTAGACATAAGAGTGTAAGCTTGATCAAACAATCAAAGACAGTAACAAGTAAAAAATAAAATAAAACATTGGAAATGATGCAGAGCTTCACCATGCAAGGTGGTAGGAGTTCAACGATGGTTCTTACACTGCATATTGTTTTCAGACCAGTTGTTCTGACTACCAAATTCAAGCGTGCAAAATTGATCAAGGAAAAATACAGAATTTTAAGCACTGACTGCTCCTCTCAATGAACCGCAGACATCAGCCGCACATCTAGTCCAGCTCTCCTTATGTATGCATATAAATTTTGTTTTACTATTTTTTAAAAAAACAAAATAACAAAAAACAAATACGTAAAGAAAACAGCATAGAGAACAATAAAAATGATACAGAATTTCAAAACATGATGATGGGATATTAACAATGGTTTTTTTTTTAAATTTTATTTTAAAGACAAAAGAATGGAGACATATGAACCAGAAAAGCCATAAACAATACAGAAAATACAAAGTTATACAGAATATAGTAGGGAATTAGAACTAGATGTTGTATTACATAGTTATCTTCACATTAGTTAACACAAAAACATTAAAGGAAATACCAAATTATAGATAAGATAGTAGGG
>PVLD010036935.1:0-10607 GCA_004027595.1 Dinomys branickii
AGAAGAAATGATCCAAAATGTTGGAGGCACAGAATTCAAGATTTACGCCTAAAAGCACGGCCGGAAAGATGATTAAAAAGCCCGCAAGCCAACAACTGAGGACAAGCTGTGTGCAGATTTTGCTGTTCATGATGGTCGTGTAATGCAGGGGCTTACAGATGGCCACATAGCGGTCATAGGACATGGCTGCCAGCAAGTAAAATTCTGATGCTCCAAGCAGGATGGCAAAAAACACTTGAGTAATACAACTGTCATAGGAAATAGTTTTGTCCCCGGTTGCCATAGTAACTAGCAACTTAGGGATGCATGTGGTAGTATAGGAGATTTCTAAGAAAGAAAAATTCCGAAGGAAAAAATACATAGGAGTCTTAAGGTGAACGTCCACCAGGGTGAGTGTGATGATTGTCAGGTTGCCTGTGATGCTGAGCAAATAGGTAAGAAGCAGGAAGGTAAATAACACAACTTTTAATTCTGGGTCATCAGTCAAGCCTGCCAAGATGAACACTGTCACTCTTGTATAGTTTCCCATTACAGTCCTCTGAGGCTATCAGGTCTGAAGAGAAAAATAGAGAAGTAACAGAAATCACTATGAAAAAATAAAGGTCATAACTAGGGTTGAAGCTAATGTTAGCAATAACATAATGGTACTTCAGGAAGAATGTTCATATTTTGAGAGCATCTGGACAAAGACATAAAATATTAATTCAAAATTCAACTGGAGAATAATTGATATAATAGTAATTTTCCCCTTTTATGGAAAGAAGACATAAACAGAAAAATCTGAAAATAAATTCATTTTTCTTTCTTCATAATACACAAGAAAAATGATATATCATTTGAAATATCATTTTTCTGACCAACTATAAAGATTTCATTAAATAAAAAAATTATTTGAGTTAAAAACAAATGGACACTGATTACTTGATAAACATCAGCCCACATTGTTTATTGAGAACACAACACAAAACACTCCCCCCACCACACCAAACAGCCCTGATTATTCAGTGTAGAAAACTTTCCCATTTTATTCACCTAATTAAGCTCAAATGCCAGATTTCTGTCTCACTTACTTTTATGCCTAAGACAAAGTTTCATATCAGTGAAAATCAAGCACTGGATGTAATTTTAGTTACTCATTACATTTTTACTGCTTCAACCTTTGTTGTCACATCCACTTTTCCACCCTGTACCACATCACCAAATGCCAAAGAAGTGTCTTATACCATCATTAGGTGCAACCCGTCACTGCAGTTCTCTGAGGTTTTGGTTTTGGGAATGGACTAAGTAAATTTAGTTGTGCAATATAGGGATATAGAAACACAGAGAGGTGTACAGATCTCTGGAGAAATTGTATGAGGTGGGAGAAGCAAAGGTAAAGGTGCGTGGACTCTAACAATGATTAATAGGACAGTTAGACATGGGAAAATTAGCTTGATGGAAAAGATAAAAGAAGATTCAATATACATACATTAGTATTAAGTATTTTAAGGGAGAAATATGCAGTAATAAAATTTCTTTCCCTGTGCTTCTAGTTCTTTTTGTTACTTTTTGGTTTGTTGTCTGTAGAGATTGCAAAATAAATGTTTTATTTCAATGTGTGAAAATGAGTGTTTGCTATATTTGAAAAGCAAGAGCAAATCACAGAATGGCATTGACACAAATTTTAGGTGACACGTTTTCCCTATCTTAAGAATATTCAAATTTCCAGCTAACAAGCCATTAAAGAGATGCTAACAAGTAGATAATTCTTCTTTATAGTCAACAAATATTTAGACAACAACATTAAGAAATTTAAACCGCAAATACACTGGAAATCTAGTATTAAGAAAGATACACAGAGATTACCCTGGTTATATCAGCACTGTGGGACATCAAGGCAGGAGACCAGCCAGGTAATTTAGGAACTTGCAGAAACCCTGTCTCAAAATAAAAAATAATAAAAGGCACTACACTAGCTCAGAGTGAACACCCTGAATTTTATTCCTCAGTGTGAGAGCCCTGGGCCGGAAAATAGAAGAACAGAAGGAAGGGCGGAAGGCAGGAAGGGAGGAAGGAAGCATGGATGAAGGGAAGGAGTTATTTCAAATAATACAGGGAGAAGTGTACAAAAGGAAATTAAGATTATAAAATAGGTCTTAAAGGTTAGAAAAAATGAGACCAGATATTCCTAGGAGAGAGGGTAGAAGAGAAATGAAGTCAAGGGCACAAATCTGATTTCTCTATAAAAAGAAGTAAAGGTCTTCTGTTAAGGCTATGTCCACTAATAATGTTAGAAGTATATGCATACATGAGTGAAAAAATTACTGTTAGCTTTATTGGACATTTGTTTCACTTTCAGTTTTGAGACAATGTATTGTAAATATTTTCTCATTTTTGCAAATTATGTTAATGGCAACAATTGCAGGACTGTATGTATCTAAAATACACAAACTAGAAGTTTATGATATCTAATCATTCCTATGTTCAACTGCAGCAAACACAGACCAACTATCCCTCCACATACATTGTAAAAATTACAAATGATAAGGCAGGACTACAAAAGCAATTGGCTTAGCTGTGTTGGTTATTGTGAATATGACGTAAATTTACAAAAGAATAATATTTTCAGATCTAAATTATCCTGGTATTCCCTGGTGTGATTTCACCCTTTCCCCCTCAATCACAATACAGAAGGCAGAGAAAGAAAAGGTTAAATATATTACTGTCAAAAAGAGAACAAATGTAAGTTAAATATAGATTTAGCAGATAATAGTATCTTTAACATTTGCATATTTTAATTACCCAAGAAAGCTAAAAATGCACACATGTATCATGTGTCTCCCCTAAGGGGATATAGACACAAGATTATCTAGTAAAACATCACTGATATCATATAAATAACTCTTTCACTATCACACTGGTCTAAGCACACAGAGACTCATTTCTGTGTCAGTGTTTCTCATCTTACTGCTACAGTCTTTGGCTGTTTGTCTCTGACCTCTATGTGGCCCCCTTGGAAAAGCTTTAGTTACCTCATCGGTTGCAGGTAGAGTTGTGTAATAAGTTCTCCATTTACTCTCACTTACCTATTCGTGTACTGAATCCTTTTCTATGGATCACCCTCACTGCCATATGAAATCAGTCAGTCTTGAACCTTTGGATTGTTTATGTTTTCTGTACCCGGATGAAAATATTTAAAGATAGTGAAGAAGTCTCATGAGACTGACACTCAAGAGCATCATTTCCCAGAGGATCATCAATTTTTATTTCACATAAATGTCTTCTATGGCACTTTACATATAAAAAATAAAATATATATGAAAAGGAATTTACTTTATGTCACTGGAGAAATCAGCATAGATTACCCTAATGCATGATTGTATTTCCGTTAGTTGAAAGAAAATTTTAAAATTTTCAGGCAAAGCATCTAAAATATACATACTCATTCAGATTAGAGGTTAGCATTGCCCCCAACGGCACTTCCCAGCTAAGTGTTTTAGTTTAGGGCTCCCCATTCAGTAACTTGACTTGTATTGTGAACTGAATGCACTACATCAAATGTGTCTAGTTTTACAAGCCATCAACTGTATGCAGTTGTCAGCCTCTTCCATGATTCAGAACAGAGTGAGAAGGCTGTCAGGAGGTCTTGGGCCTGGAGTATGGATGGGTGAGTGGAAGAATGGGCGGGTGTGGGAGCAGCCCCCTTCATCTCTAGCAGCCTGGCTGACAGAGCCATCTAGTAAGGGACACCATAGCCCGCAGTCAGTTAATTCTAAGGCTCTTGATGCAGTTTGAGACATCTGCATGGGCAGTTTTCTTCTGGAGGAAGACTTTTGGGCCAGTTGTTAAAACAAGTCATAAATCATCCTCATGTCTTCTGAGATCTAAGGTATTCTCCCCTTAGGTAATAGGTCTTTCTCTACCCCACAATAGTCATGTTCAGAGTGTCCATTCCAGCAGCCATATTTTCGTATAGTTTGTTTCTTTGTGTTTCCCATCATATCCTTGTACCCTTGACAAAGATATTTTCATAAAAATTAAGTAAAAATAAATTTGAATAATTAATGCCTCTTCGTTCATGTTTAGTTATGAAAACAAAATAACATAAAATATGTGACCTACAGAGGAGAAATGTTTATTTTGGCTAATGCTTCTGAGGCCAGGGAAGTCCAAGGCCAGATGGCTGTAACAGTTAGGGACTTATACAACTTCAACTGATGACAGAAAGTGGAAAGACAAGCGTGCTTGAATGGAGGAGAAGAAAACTACCCCAAGTCCCATAACAAGGAAGCATTCATTTTATGTAAAGGTATTTTTTGTTCATGACAGCCCGAGCCCTGTGAATCAGACACTCCACAAGAAGCCTCAATGATGCATTGATTTAAAGTTTGAACAGAACACATGTTGGGGAGACACTCAGACAACAGCAGCTCCCTGTCTGCTGGTTATAGGCATGAAGGCTTCAAGAGTAGACTGGCCTTGATTTGCTAGTAGAGGGAAAAGATACATTATTTCCAGGAATGGTCAAGCTTGAATCTTGAACTTTCAAAATAGATTCATGTAACAACTTACCTATTTTTTTCTTGATCATTACCCAGGAAAGCATTGGACATATTCCTTTCTATAGAGAGCTGTGTTCTTAAACCACTCTCCTTCCAAGGTTGCATGGTCAGGAAGAAATGAGTAAGGTGGAAGTGCTTAGTCCTCTGCCGAACAGCTTGTACGACACACACTGTCAAAGGCAGATGCTTTACAGCACTGGAGATAAGATTCTGACTAATTATAAGGATCATAACTGGATAATTTCCTCTGCCCAAGTCTTGGAAATCACTGTTCTGTTTTTCTCTACAAATTTGTCTCTTTACAATATCATATAAGTATAATCATGTAGTATGTGATCTTTTATCTCTGTCTTTTCACTTACCAATATGCATTTAACCCTCATTACAACTCTGACAGAGACCACTGTGAAGTGGCTCTGGAGCAGGGTTGAATGCTAACCAATTGTCTTTTCATGTGTGTTTGAGGGTGCCCAAGGTGTAGGTCTCTTGTCTGGAGAGGGATAGTGGACTAATTGTAAGTGAACCTCCTTGAGCCACTGGTCCCAGTTGAGGTCTGTATTGGCCTGTAAAGTTAGGATGCCTCAAAGGACAAGGCCACAGCTGAGGAAGTTGGGCTTCAACCCCAATTAACTACAAAGACACTCTAGCTGCAGGTATCTCACTCCCTCAGTGAAGGCCTTCCTGGACTTAACATAGTTCTCCTAAATTAACACAATATATTACTTAGAAAAATACTTAAAGGGATGCACAAATCCGTCCCAGATTCCTGCATTTTTTGTTTTTAGTATTCATCTCCTTTGTTTGATAACGTAACAAATACAGGCTGCCTAGAGAAGTTCTTGGTCTTAACCCAGAGAATCTGGAATTCTGATAGAGTGTTTGGAACTTTCTGGAGCTCTAAAATCATTTCAATTGTCTCATTTATTTAAACTTTCACCAACCATTCCTTTGGAAGATTGTGGGCCTGATCATTCTGCAATAACTAGGAGATAATATTAACCTGATGTATCTCTGCATAATTGTTTCTTTTATTGTTAAATAGTACACATTCTGAAGATGTACTACGTAGATTGAGCCTTCATCTATTGAAGAACATCTGTATTGCTTCCTTATTTTATAACTATAAATAAAGCCACTTATCATTCACATAAAAGTTTTTTATGTGAATTTGAGTTTTCAAATAATTGGTAAGTAAATAGGAGTGTGATTTGAGGACTATGTAAAAATACTTGATTTAGTTCTGTACAAGATTTACAAATTAGCCTCAAAGGACTCTATCATTTTGTGTTTATACCAGTAATAAGTACCAGTATTTGAGTATGTCAAATAATATATTTTTAATTTTTTTACCTTTCAGTCACACCATATTTTCCCAACAAGTATCATGCTCAGTTTTTTAGTAAACACATATGATTGTTAAGTCTTCCTGCAGAATTGGTCCTTTATAATAATGAATGCCCATTTTATGCCTGGTATTTGTTCTTTCTTTCAAATTTTCTAGTGTGAAATAGATATTGTAGTTTTATTTTCATTAATTTCACCACCCCTAGATTTTGACCTATATGTTTTGTTATGTAAAGGAGAAATGCCTCCAAACATAAAAAGACACTTTTTAAAGTAACAGAAATGCTAATCACATTGTTCTGATCATTAAACATTGTATATATGTATTCAAATATCATACTGTATGCCATAATATGTAAAAGTAAGTAAATTACAACACATAGTTTAATATTGCTTCCAAAAATAAAAATAATGAGGATTTGATGTGAACAACTTATAAAAATTTACTAATATTATTATTTACAATAATTTATAATGATTTTTTAAAAATTCCTTTCCAACTCTATCTTTGTTAGATGTATTTAGTCCTTTCATGTTTGTCATGGCTTACAATATTGTGTCTTTGGGTTAATATCTGCTATGTTTGTAAAATATTCTACTAATTAGATTTTGTAAGGCAGATATACTAGTTACAATTCCAAAGATAAGACTCCTGTTTCTTGGAGAGAAGCTTCAAATCCATTGTGAGTCAATCTCCCAAGGCATCTGTCCAGGCTGGATAGTCTTGCTACATAGTATTCACTTTGTACAATAGCTGAGAGGCTTAGCCTGTACTTGGTCATGTACCTCAGTTGCCACCTGACATACTGGGCAAAGCTTGGAATGACATGCTGCTTCAGGGGAGAGAGGAACATGACACTGTCTGCCCTGGGCATTTCTTCCCTGTCACAAGATATTGCTTTCCCCAGGAAGGGAGAGTAGAAGCCCAGAGCTAAAAGGCAGATCCTCTTCATTTCAGGATATTGTATTCCCAGAAAGCTAGCAGTTCTCATTCAGTTGTTCAAGCAAGACAAGTTTAGAAGGGGAAATGGATCCGTACATGGCTAATTAGACATTGTCCCTCCAAGTGTCTTGGACTCTTCTTTTCCTACCTTCATTTGTTTCACTTCAGTATTTTATTTGATCCCATTTTGCCTCTTTGCTAATTGTTCTTCTTTATTAAAATGTGGTAGTGTTTGTTCTAGACCTTATACAGTTTTAACTGATCTAAGTCTACGTTAAATAACTCTGTGCAATACCATCTGCAGTGCATGATAACTTATGACACAATAATCCCAATTATTTTCTCCTATCCTTTGTTGTCTTTTGATCTAATTTCTGCTACTGTAACACAATACCACAGAATGGTCAATTTATGCAAGAATCATTTAGTTCTTATAATTGTGGTTAAGAAGACCACTATCAAAATGTTGGTATGTTTGGAGAGGATCCTCCAGCTGACTCCTAACACAGAAGCTGACATCATAAAACTCTCTAGCACGTGGGAGCATCTGCAAAAGGTAGCTCACTTTCCAACACAGCCCCTCCTAACTTATTACTGCAATAATGGCATCAGACCAATCAGGAAGGGGTACTCTCACTCATGGCTTAGTAACTTCTTACAGTTTCCATCTTTAAATATCTTCAAAATGGCCCTTAAGTTTGAGCATAAGTTTTACAATAGATATTCAAGCCACAGCTATGTCATTCACTTCACATAAGCATACACTATACTGCCCAATCACTGTTTCTGTGATTTCTTTTAACACACGATACTTTTAGATAATTAGACATAAAAAAGTAAATAATTTCTGTTTTTACTTGTGACTTCACTACTGTAACTTAATTTATGTATATGCATGTTTTCACTTTGTTTTTCTTCTCCTTGAAAAACATTTTATTAAAAAAAAATTAAGAGGCCTATGTAATGGAGAGTCCTTAGCTTTGTTCCTTTGAGAAATATTTGAGGAATTAGTCTTGATTTTCAACTTCACTGAATCAAGACACCACGGGAGATGTGCAGATTGTGAGGGGCTAACATCGTCAGTGAGTCAACCTATTCATGAGTTCTTATCTGAATGGGCTTTACAAAGGGGGCTCATGATAGAGGAAATGTATCAAGAGTTTAGGAACTTAGAGCCTATACCTGGTCTCTAGATTCTTGAGATCTGTCTCCATCTCTACTTGTTGAAGAGTTTTCCTCAGCCGAATCCTTCCACCAGGACCCCTTCTGCCTTGGAGCCAGCTGAGCATAAACCAAAAGCTTGAGATCATGGGCCAAAAAGAATCCTGGCTCCTTTGCATTGCGGGGTTAGGTATTTTGTTCCAACAGTGGAAAGTTGATGGATACAATACATATTTCTCCTTCATTGCTAGAAGATAATTTCACTGAATAAAAAAAATTACATGGTTGGTGTTTCTCGTCTTTCAAATTTTAAATATATTATTCTATATTTTTGTTTTCATGATTTCCCAATCAGATGTCAGAAAGTTCCTCTATGCGGCAGAGCTTTTTTCTCACTCTCTTCAATACTCTGTCTTTGGCTTCATTCCATTTCAACATTGCATGCACCATCGTGTGATTTTCTTTTCCTTTTTAAAAATTTTCTATGGTTTTGCATCTTACTCTAATAGATGTCCTCTGAGTTCACTGGATCTGTTGTTGGTGTCCGTCATGAATTTTAGAAGGTTCTCAGTCAGGAACAGTTCCAGTATTTGTTCATTTCATAATGTTGCTCGTAATATTGCATTTTAGTATTTTTGATTTTATATTAACCTATTTTCAAATGCACTGACTGTTTCATGAACCATGTCCTGTTAATGAAGGATGGGATTATCACTGGCCTTATTTATTACCAATGCAGTGTTTTTAATTCCAAGCATATTTTTACTTTTAGAATTTTCATTTCTTTGATTATAATATTCTCCAATATTTTCAACTCATACTTTACAGTTCTTAACAGTTATTTCAAATTGCCTACCTAATAATTTCAACATCTATGCCCTATCTGTATCTGATTTTCATAGTCACTTTCTCTCTTTGGAGTTCTCTTCTTTGGGTTTTTGTCAAACTGATAACTTTGAAAAGCTATGTAACATAGATAGGAACAAGATAAACAGGTCTGTAATACGAGGATGTTTGTTATGTTTGCTGAGGGTTGAGCTGTGCATAATGATTCCTATAGCTATAAGGAGAGAGAAGATTCCATTTCCTCTAGTCTCCTGCACCTTTTCAGTGTGTGTTTCATAAGCACAAAATCAGTAAAAAGAGTCTATGATATATGGCTGTTTTCAACTTCAATCCTGCACCACTATTCTGGATTCCTGGTGGTACAGGGGTAGCAAGTGGTGAGGCGGAGTGTTATCCAGTCTTCCAATTGTCCTGACGATTTACTGGGCCTGTGACCCTCAGCTGAGACCTTGAGTGCAATTTCTTCACTGGTATTTTTTTCTCCCCTATCCCACGCCACTTTCCTGGCTGCAATGTTCCCTACCTATGTCCTTACCATATTCTTTTTTGCCTTATTCTGTTACCTAAGATAAGTAGGTTATGGTTGATAGAGTGGGAAAATACCTATCTTCAAAATGAGACAGGAGACTTCAACAAATTTGCTCCATAAGAATGGATTTTTCATGTTGATTATACTTCCCGTTACAGTACATACCAAAGTCATGAGGGGTTATTTCTCCAATATTCACATGAAAACCATTTGTATATCCTTGAGATAAACTCCATAAAAATGTTGTGGCTGTCTTAAACTTCAGGAAGTTTCTCAATTTCTATACCAGGAACTATCAAAATTAGCTTTTAAATGCTCATATTACATTATTGCTGCAAAAGCTTCTATTCCAGGTAAGCAGATCTTAGCTAAGACTTTCTGGATGTCTTCTCTACATATTTCAGGAGGGTATTTTTGTCCTGCAGTCTCAGTTTTCTTATAGAGAGAAAACAAGTCATTGATTTCAGTTTCCTGAAGCCTTCTCATAACAAGCACAAGTAACAACATCTAACCTTTACATGTTGGAGTTAGAGCAGAAAGACGCTAGAACATTTACTTTTCATTTGAAGCTGGGGATGTGCTTGTCGGGTAATCCAATACATATTCTATCGTTTCCTAACACACCAAGCCCAGCACCAGTCTCCAGAGGTCCTTGATAAAACGCCTACCAAAGGAGCCAGTAATATCTGGAACACTGCTCTTTAGTATAGTTTCAGTTAGGCTGCTGGTCTTAGCCTCATTAGCAGGTAAAGAAGGGAATAGTTTCTCTCCCTTATTCATTTGCTTGAGAAGCTGACAACCTTGCGCATCATATCGACAAAGGCTCTTTTCACTTGCTGATTCCGCAAGGTATAGATAAAAGGGTTCAAAAGTGGAGCCACGGAGGTATTGAGAACAGAAATTCCTTTGGAAAAAGATATTCTTTGTTTGACTGATGGTTTCACATACATGAAGATGCAGCTGCCATAGGAAAGGGACAGGACAATCATGTGAGAAGAACATGTGGAAAACGCCTTTTTCCTCTGACTCATTGAAGGCATTTTGAAAATTGTTAGGGCAATAAATATATAGGACGTTATCACCATTAACAGTGTGACCAAGAGTGTCAGCAAAGCGGAGACAAATGCCATCATCTCCAGCAGGTGAGTGTCTGTGCAGGAGATCTGCAGGATGGGAGTAGTGTCACAGAAGAAATGATCCAAAATGTTGGAGGCACAGAATTCAAGATTTACGCCTAAAAGCA
>PVLD010036936.1:0-10606 GCA_004027595.1 Dinomys branickii
TGGTAGAAATCCTGCCAGTAAAGACCAGGTTAGGGCGGTTTCTGTTGGGAAGGACTGCATTGGCTGTTGGACTCCAGATGATGTATGTTATGACTTGGCAGAAAGTTTGTCTGCATTTTGCTCATGTCCAGAGACTTTGGCTAAGACTGAGATTAAGGGCAGCAGCAAACTGATTAATCTGGCAAAAGTAATGTCAAGGTTAGTCGAATGTTGGGGAAGTGGTATGGCTATTGTTGGGGGCTTTTAGCCAGATTTATATTGAGAATCAAGAGCAAAGAGCCCGGCAGGATGATTTAAAATGTTGTGAGTTTGGCCAGAAAGGAAGCTCCAGTAAAGCTGTGGACTGCAAAGATAAGGCTGAGGAGATCTCTATTGCTGAGAAGGAACAAGAGAATGGAAAAGATGGCACGAGGGTATCACACAAAGCAGCAAGTCCCCACCCTTTGCAGCCTCAAAACTGTAAAGGTGAGAGACCTTGCCTTGAGGAGGAAGCTGCAGAGCACCATGTTTCAGAATGGCGGGGCCAGCTGCACTAGGTTCCAGAATGTGGCATAGGGAATTTGTTCCTCAGCATTGGATTCAGAGTGCCCAGCGACCCAGGCACTTGACCCCTATGGCCAAGAGAGAGGAAAGTTTGGCTACTGCTCCAGGTGGCAGCAGACCTTGGCATCATCCACGTGGCCCTGGCTTTAGGTGCATAGAGAATGAAAGAGTTCTGAGGTTAAAGAGGCTTCCACCCAGATTTCAGAAGGCCTTGGAGGCCAGGCAGTGTGCCCCTGAGAGCTGTGAGTGTGAAGCAAAAGATGCACTGGAGACTTCAAAAGTTTAGAAAAGCCAGGACCGTGGATCATCTGAAGAAAGCTGTGAGGTGGGAGCAAAGCGGGCCTAAGGGAAAAGCCATGGAGGCTGTAACCACCAGAAGTGCCATAGGTGTGGACTCATGCAAGCCCTTTGGAGCTCACAATGTGCCACAAATTGCTTCAGATCCTGGATGTGGAATTACAAGACACAATGATAGCCCTGCTGGGTTTTGGACTTGCTTTGGTCCCATTGCTCTATATTCCCCTATTGGTGTCTTTTGGAATGGTGATGTTTATTTTGTGCCATTGAATCTTGGAAGTGTTTAACTTTTCATTTGTATGGGGGGCTTATAAGTAGAGTTTGCCTTAGATCTGGGAGGAGACTTGGCCCTTGGACTTTTCAGAAATGCTGAAACTGTTTGGACTCTTGCAGATGGACTAAATGCCTTTTGCATAGAGGGATGTGCATGAGTCTTTGGGGGGGAAATGTTATGGTTCTAATGTAACATGTCTTTGTATCTGGAAACTGTTTAGAGAAATGTGTCTGTTTGCCAAGTTGACAAGGGGTGGGTTGTTAATGGTTCATACATTTTGTTAACTTTGGGAGTCTAGAGGTTTGGCTGAGTGACTCAGCAGGAAGCCGGGTGCTTACTTTGTAAACATCCTGAGCCTGTGGAAGAGGGGGGCATGGAGATTGTGTGAGAGCTACACGCCCCCTGGGTGGGGGTAGGCTGTTTACAATGTAAGGGAGAGAAAGAGGCTGCTTGCAGCCATTCCTCCCTTTTGCTGGTTGTTTTTGCTGTGTTCTGCTGCCATGAACTTTTGCCCTCTGCCATGTCCCACTCTGTCTCAGAACCAGCCAGGTGTGGACTGAAACCTCCACAAACTAAGCTAAATAAACTTTTCCTTCCTTCATTTTGGGCGTTGAGTATTTTGTCTCAGCAACGAGAAAAAAGTAACCAAGGCAGTGAGTGTGTGTGTGTGTGTGTGTGTGTGTGTGCATGCACGTGTGCACGTGCAGTGTTCATATCTGTTACTAGAATGTGAAGTCCACAGGGCAGGGTGTCAGGAAGGGAAGACATCTGTAAAAAGGAGAAGACAAAATTCAGACTTTTACCCTATGGGGACAGACTGAAATCCTTATCAGGTTTTGTTGCCACTAACATTGGCAGTGTGGGTGTTCTGCTTTATCGTGGAGTTAAACACACACTGGAAAAACTGAAGGAAGGTCCAGGGCAAAGAATTGCAGATCTAACTATTGCCTGTAAAGGCTAATATTCTCTTAAGAAGCCAGTTATAGTTTGGATCTTTTTTTATTCCCTTTCTTTTGGGGGGTACCAGGAATTGAACTCAGGACCTTATACTTGCCAGGCAGGTGCTTATGCCACTGAACTATAGTCCCAGCCCTTATAGTCTGAATCTTAAATGTCCCCCAAAGTCCATGTGCTAAGGGGCTTGGTCCCAGGCCTGTGGTGGCGCTATTGGGAGGTAGGAAACTTTAGGAGGGAGGGCCTACTTGGAGTAAGTAGGTCATTGGGGTGTTCTCTTGAAGGGAATATTAGGGTCCTCACATTTACTCAATGATAGTGAGATTATTCTTGATCCTCTCAAGGCAGGTAGTAGTGGTAAGGCTGTGATAGGGGAGGAGATCTGCCAGAAGCACACGGGTCAGGTGTCCCTTTTCCTTCCTGCCAATGGTGGTGCAGAGACTGAGAGGTAGATGGTTGTAACCAGAGAATGTAGAGTTTGGGGACTTTTGTAGTTGTGCTCTCTGTTGATTTGACTGGATTTTTTTCCCTACAGAAATATAAATTCCTTGAAGGTAGGAACTGACCCCCTACCTATTGGACTGATTGAATAGATGTTGCACAAATAATTCTCTTTAGAATATATTTTTAAGTGTTATGATATTAGCAACCTAGGAGAGTAGTTTGGTGGTAGCTTTATAATGTATCAACTTGGCTCGGCTGAACTCCATTTTCCAGAATTCCATTTCTTGTACTGTCTGCTCATGGTAGTATCCATAATAAGCGCATCACTTTTTTTCTATTTCCTCAGACCCCAATTTCCAATTTGTTCTCTGAAAAGCAACAGGCCTCGTGTCAAGTTCCACCCTTCTTTGCTCTGTTTTTCTCTACAACAAAAAGCCTTTTGATGTTCTGTTTATTCTACTGAATTATTTGTTTGTCTTTATCCATTGTAGTGTACACAGTGGGCAGAGAGACTTTTTGTTAGGATCACTGTTACATCTCTAGAGGACACTGCATCACACATAGTATCTTCAAGAAGTGTCTTAGAGGCAAAGTAGATCATCTACTCATTTCAAAGAGGCAAGCTTCAGTACTTGCCTGATAATGAATCATGGGTTTATTGAATTAAGAAAGAGGTCAAATGAATAAAAGATATTCCAATGCCGTATTTAACCATGAGTTTAAATGCCATGAACATCCTTAAAACATTCTGTTTGTTCACACTTTTAAAAAGAACTTATGGAAAACCTTAAGGAGGTTGTTTTACTCTTCCAGGGAGAATATGCTTATCTTGCTCATCATTGTCTGACTAGGACACCAGTCCTCTATAGATTTTGGCTGTCTTACAATCATGAAGACTATTCCTGAGATGTCTGAACCTGAATATATTAACATAGTTTTTCAGTTGTATTCATCATTTTTATAGCCAAGCAGTTTCAAGGTTTAGAAGTAAGCTCAGGCTTACTCAGGAAACCAATTTGTCCTAAAAGTATAATTTAATGTTCTTTTCCCAAAAGCAGTTGTTCTGTGTTGCCAGGATGCAGTCACAAAACTAGGACTGTTCAACCAGAGCAGTTTATGGAACTGAAGATGTGGCTCTGTGGTAGAGTACTTGCCAAGCATGTATGGAGCCCTGGTTTTGATCCCTGGAACCAGGGGCAAAAAACAGAACAATCTACACCGAGGTTTTTAAGGTCCTCCAGGGTTTTCTGCAGAACCAGACAGCTGTTCCTCATTGTGTCAGAGACCCTGCTATGTGCTCACCAAACTCCATTTCATTTGCTATTCTTGGGATACATTGGGAGGTTACAGTCCCCAAATTCTTTTGCATTAAGATTGCAGGCATATAACTAGATTCTGAATAATGAGTTATGTGTAAAAGTGGGTGGAGATCATGTTTCCTCAATGTACAGCCTCAAATAATGGTGCTTCTGTGACTTGAAAGGTTGATTATGCAACACAATGTCTCATTGACTATGCTGATCATGTAATGCCAGTGAAAAATAATCTTGTTATGTAAGCCATTGAGATTGTAGTGTTCGTTACTATTTCCTGACTCATCTACTCACCATTGATAGGGGCCTTTGACCAAACTGAAAAAGGCAGAACTTAGGTTAGAAATACATTCTGGTTTCTAGAAGAATTTAAAGTGTCACACATATACACACATAAAATAAAAATGAGGTTACAAAATTCTTTAGGAAAATGTGAGGCATAAGACTGCAGTGACTTAGGTTGGTCTGACCTAGCGTAGAGGTTTCTGCAGACTCCCTAGTGCCATAAAGATCATAAATAACCTCAGTGAAAGCCTTTGCCTCCTTACTGCAGTTCTCACCTGGGAAGTATAATGTAAGTGACCACGAATCACATCTTCTGTTGTCCTTGTCACCCAATGCAGTTGTAAAATGTGGTTTGCTGTAATCTCCTTCTTTGTTCTTTTATTTTTTAACTCATTAAAAAAATCCCCACATCTGTCTGATGCAGTTGGGGAGTGCTACTTTTAGGTGGTTTGATTTATTCCCCTCAGGTCATCTTCCTCATGCTGGCTCAGATAAACTCTTGTTTTCTTATTTAGTGTGTCTCAACTTGACTTTTAAATCGACACTAGGCAAATGTTTTGGAAAACCACTAAAACTGAGAATGGTGGTGAATAGCTGTAATATCAGCATTATAATATCTCTGGCTGAGGCTGGAGGGTCACAAGTTTGAGCCCAGTCTGGGTAGCAGTGAGAACCTGCCCCCAAAAAAGAGATGTGGCTGTAGTTCAGTACAGAGGTCCTGCGTTCAGTCCCCAGTACCTAAAGTATCTACATGAGAAGTATCATATGTGGGAAGTTTGTAAGCAAATCAGGAGTTTGTTGAGTCCATCCATTCTTTCTTAGAAGGCCATATTTGCTCATCTATAGACGTAACCAAGGTTTTGGTATTTCCTCAGATACTTTCTTTTACTCTGGTTGTCTACTATTCTATGT
Organism: Dinomys branickii; assembly: GCA_004027595.1. Classification (NCBI taxonomy): domain Eukaryota; kingdom Metazoa; phylum Chordata; class Mammalia; order Rodentia; family Dinomyidae; genus Dinomys; species Dinomys branickii. The sequence continues at coordinate 5,023 of PVLD010036936.1, forward strand.
GTATTAGACTATACCACCTCTTTTGTTGTATGTCTCAGTCCATGTTTTAAATTGATTTAACAATTTTATGTGATTCAAAGATCATAATTTTATCTGTGAATTTTCTATCTCATAACTTCTGGAATAGCTCACCAGACAGTGATCTAGATGGCAACTATTACATAAAATGGGTTTCATATGATACAGTAAGCCACCATTACTTTCATTCTACTATGCAACTCATCGCTTTTAATGGGCAATTATGAGAACACCATTAGTATTTAGTAGAAACTTCTCTGCTCATGGGAAAGCACACTAATTTTTCATGTCAGTAGTTAGGATGGTTTTAAGATAAATTCACAAATTCTTTTGTTCTCCTCCTTTCTAAAGGTGAGAATTAATTTCCTCTGAGAGTGGGCAGAACTTAGAGAATCACTTCTCATGAATAGCATATAGCAGAAGCTATGATGCATAGCTTCCAGGAGTAAGCCATATTGGCATGATGGCTTCTTCCCTGATTCTCTTGGATCATTTCCTCTAGGGTGAAACCAGCTGCCACATGAGAATGCTCAAGCAGTCCTGAGGCAGGAACCATCTGGCAAAGAACTGATGCTTCCATTCAACAGCCTCTCGAATGAGCTTAGGGTTGCATCTTCCAGCACTAGTCAAACCTTCAGATGACTATGGCCCTGCCCAGCATCTTGATTATAATCCCGTGACAGACTCTGAATCAGAATCACCCACTAACCCATTTTCAAATATTTGGTCCACAGAAACTTTTAGAGAAATATTTGTTGTTTGGAGCCTTAAGCTTTGGGGCAAGTTGTAGGTAACTGATCCAATGATCTACCATGATGGGTAAGCAAGGATGAGGCGTCCTTCCATATGAACATTTATAGGAACAGGAGCTTTCATTTTTTCCAGATGTTTGAGTTCATTTTGTGATATGCAGAGAGCAAGGAAACCAGTAATTTGTAGAGAATAAAGAAATCAACATTTCTAGGTTTTATAGAAAGAATTACAGGAAATCCTGCATCATAAAACTACTTAATTTTCTTAAGGTTAGGCCACCTTTATATTATATTGTTTTGTCCTTTCTGTATGTGAATGATGGGTATCATCAGGGGAGTCAATGGCTTATTACAAGCAAAAAACTCCTATGGATTTAATGCCTTGTCATGGCTCTGCAAATTTATATTTAATCCAACATCATATTTAACAGTCAAAATCCAAATCTACCCTCTTTTCTGATGGGAAAAATACATCTACTTAATTTAGTATTAGAGTTGCTTACACCAAGTTTTAGGAAAGCTTAATAATTCAATCCTTGCAGAACTGTGAGTCATAGCCCCACAGTAGGGTGATTAAACAACACAATTGTGTAAAGGCAATTCCTGTTACTGCGGCCTGTCCTGTGGACGTGCCAAAGTCCTGTGGTCGTGCTAAAGTCCTGTGGTCATGCCAAAGTCATATTTATTCCTAGTGGACTTCATAAAGAGTCCCACATGTTAGGAGAAAGAAACATTGTAGCTTTCAGCAATTACATCACAGTCCTACCTTTCCATCAAGGATTGGCTGAAACTTTCGAAGGATGAGTGTGGGACTTGATTTGCTCCATCAGAGCACCCACAAAAAATGCCCAGACAGAGTTTAGAACCAGACAGATATATTTTAAATTCTGGTTCCACTGGTTGTTAGCAGCATGACTCAGCAAAGTGCATGATATCCTGGAGCTTTAGTATCCTCATGTCTAAAACGAACATACTGACCTTATTCTCACGGTGCTCCTGTATAAAGATTCAGTGAAATAATATTTGCTAAGAATCTGTCACATGGTAGGTACCATTTCTCTTCATGCGTTTATCACTGCAAATATAAATCATCGCTCATGCCTCCCACCCATATGTACTCCATAACATTCCGCGGTGCTTGCTTATTCTAGTGCTTGTCAGTGACTGTTTACAGAGTTCATTATTATTTTCTTAGCACTTTAAAATTCTATAAATTGGGGCCAAAATGCATGTTATAGACTATCCAAATCTCAATCTCTCAATTCCCCCCTCTGTCTCTCTCATTATACTGCCTAATATATCTTTACCAACAAGGAAGTTCAGATAAAGAATCATAGGAATAGAGTTTCCTTTAGAAACTGCTATGTACCTGATTTCCTCTTTCCCAGTCATTCAGTTTATCTTTTACAAACACATGTTGTTAAAATATTCATGAGGTCTTTATCATTGTTATTTACCATTTCTGTGTTAGCCAGAAACAGTGGTTTCAAAGAACTTCTAGTTAAATCTGATCCATTATCTATAACTGAATTACTATGTCTATGTATCTCATGCTTTTCTCCTTAAACCAGTGGGTCTCAAACTTGACATCAAAATCCTGAAGGCCTTGTTATAAAAACAGATCCCTGGGCCCTGTGTCATTCTGGTTGGATTCAGTAGGGCTGGGGTGGAAGCCAGGCAGCTGTATTTTAAGTAAAGATTTTTAAAAGTCTATAAGGGATTATAAATGTACATCAAAGTTTGAAAAATGAAAGACATAAACCTGTATTTTTTAAGAATAGAGATTATAATCTTTTAAAACAAGAAAGTGGATCCCTTTATACAAGTTAGTATGGGGAGTTATTTCAGTCTCCTTCCTTTCCTTCCCCCATACATCTAGTCCTTTAGAGAGCCTAGTACTTTCTTTCTCCAAGACATATGAGTCTGCCTGCTTTTCATTTCATTGGCACCTTCCTAGTCCAGTTATGAACCACTGTGACAGCCTCAAACTGTGTTTCTTCTTCCATTCTGGGTTTGCTCTAGAGTATCATTCCAAATGGCAGCAAAGATAATCTTTTCAAAGTCTAAGATAGATTGTCACTCCTAATTTAAAGCTTTTCCATGATTTCTTTCCATACTTGGAACAAAACCCAACTGCTTCACATGGTCCACAAGACCTTATATCTCTTTGCCCCTGCCCATCTCTCATATCCAGTTGTGGACCACTTCCCCTTTGCTTGGTGTGCTCCAACCCCACTAGTTTTTGCATTTCGTTTTTATGTTTTTTGCAGTACTGGCAATGAACTACATCCCCAGCCCTTTTTATTTATTTAGTTTTTGCATTTTGAAACAGAGTCTTGCTGAGTTGCTGTGTTGCTGAGGCTAGGCTGGAACTTTTGATCCTCCTGCCTCAGCCTCTCAGAGTGCTGACATTATAGGTAGAATCACCACACCCATCTCCAAATTCCTTTAAAGGTCAAGAAAAGCTTCACAGTATATTGAGGATGGAGACAGAGAATGTTAGCTTTAATACAGCCTAAAATGAAGCAGGAACTCTACGACAAAGAAGGGGTAAATACTCTACCATCTTTAACGAGGCAAGTAGCAGAAAGGTTGCTTCCACGAAGCAACACACTCACCAGAGTGTTCTATAGGGGTCCTCTTGTTAGACCATGATTATGAATCCTCAGGAGGAGTGTCTCAATAAAGGATGTCGAGGCTGTTGCCTATGCAGATAGTCCAGTCATCAAAACAAACCACAGATGTGTGTCCAAAGAGAGCTCCCTGCCTATAATTTAAATTGTCAACATTTGTCCCATATGCCAAAGAAATAGCAGATGATCTTTTGTTTTTCTTTAGATGATGTCTTGCTGTATAGTTCAGACTGGTCTTGAACTCACCATGTAGCCCAGGCTGGCCTCAAACTGATGGCAATCCTCCTGCCTCAGCCTCCTGAGTGCTGGGACTACAGGCATGTGCCACCATGCCAGGCCAGATGATGTTTTATGAAAGGATCATTTGTAAGATGAAATTGCCAATACTAGTGAAGATTTCCTTTTTATTATTAGCACACATTAACATACCTTTATCATGGCTTGGTCATGTCCATAGTGAAAGTTTTGTTGACAGTCATATTCCTCTTGAAGCCTAGGTGGAATCCAGAATCCACTGGCTTCTGGTGCTAAGCAATGCAGGCAGGCAGTGGCAAGCCCTGTGGAGCCCCTTATTCCCTTCCATTGAGGGTAGATCTCTGTTTCTTGAAATATTCTTTCTCTGTATCAATGAAGTCTGTGGTTGGTGTTTCCTGGGAAGCTCCCTTCTATTTATGAACTGACTGTGGTCAGCAGACAGAGCAAGGATCTCTGCAGCTGCTGGAGGCCAACCACTGCTTTACAGAGCACAGTGCGGGCAATGTAGTAGGCTTTCTTGGCTAGTAAAGTTTTCTGTTGAAATAATTTTAAGATAAGACAGATAGTTCCTGTATACCCTTTAGCTATCCCTAATGGTAGCTATCTTACATATTAACCATGATACATTTATAAAAACTAAGAAATTGGTATAATACACAGGCTCTAGTAGGGTTTCATCAGTTTTTCCCATAGAATGGTTTCAATGCCCATGATTTTCTAATAGGAATACCTTGGAGCCAAAACACCTGAATGAGAAGGACAATAATGAGGTTTAGGGCCTGGGGAGATAGCTCCGTGGAATAAGTGCCTGCCTGGCAAGCACAAGGTCCTGAGTTCGATCCCCAGTATGGTGAAAAAAAAAATAAGGTTCAGGTATCAATCAGCTGGTTAAGAAGTCAGTGTACCTAGAGCAGCTAACCTTCTTTCAAGATTTCTGAACATGTGAGGTGTAGGTGCTCCTTCTAAATCACCTTGTCTTGTAGTTAGGTGCTGTGGCTTTTCCCCTTGATCACTTTTTAAAAAAATTTGCTGTTTTCTTCTTCCAATTTCTGGACTTTGGGAATGGGCAGTTTGAGTGCGTAACAAGGTGGTTTGTTACCTTGCAAAGTTCCACTTTGTCTTTGGTCAAGACAAAACATGTACATGTTTAAGTGGTCAAGGCCTGAGAAACAGCAAATAATTAGAAGCATGCATTGTGCTAGGACAATAATTTAGGAGACAGAACACTTAATCCAGGCACTTTTGACTTTTCCCTACTCTAAACTCTTTTATTCTTTGATGTAATTTTCTAAATCGAAATCGGTAATTTGGTTCTAAACTAGAAAGATTTGCTTAATTAAAGCAACTAATTGGGCCAGATGAAAAACTAGACAGTAAAAAAAAAAAAAAAGAAAGAAAAACCAGACAGTAAAATCCTATTTGAGGTGCCTTGTATTTTCAGAGACTCAGACTCTAGGAGACAACTATAGATCATGGATTTTCGACAAGCTTTACATTCTTTTTTTTTTTTTTTTGCGGTACTGGGGATCGAACTCAGGACCCTGTGCTTACTAGGCAGGCGCTTATTCCACTGAGCTATATCCCCAGCCCCAAGCTTTACATTCTTGTTTGACTCTCTTTTTTGTTTCTATCATGTGTCACTTTTCTTCTGAATACAAATACCTTTCAGTGCAGGAGCTGTGAATTTAATTAAGAGGATTTTTCAGAAAACACTCTTTTTTTGTGTGATTTTTTTAAAATTTTATTTTAAAGACAAAAGAATGGAGACATATGAACCAGAAAAGCCATAAACAATACAGAAAATACAAAGTTATACAGAATATAGTAGGGAATTAGAACTGGATGTTGTATTACATAGTTATCTTCACATTAGTTAACACAAAAACATTAAAGGAAATACCAAATTATAGAGAAGATAGTAGGGAA
>PVLD010036937.1:0-10605 GCA_004027595.1 Dinomys branickii
CCCCCCCCCCCCGACAAGAAATAAACACGAAGGCAGCGGGGCTCCCTGTGCGCGACAGGTGGGTGCCAGGCAACTAGCACAGCCAAAGGGCTGCTGGAGCCCAGCTGCGCTTCCGGCGCGCGGGTGTGGCCAAGGTGTCTGCATTTCGGGTGCGCGGAACGTGCGCTGGGCTGGATAGAGGCGCGTTGGGAAGCAGGTGTACAGGAGTGGCGCGGGAGCCCGGCCTAGGGGCGCACAGGCGTGGGTGTGCGCGCGCCGCCCCAGAGCTCCCGAGGGGATTGCAAGCCAGCCAGGCAGGTGGTACAAGTGAGAGAGTCCCAGAGTCCCGGGGTGGCTAGTCTTCAGCAGCTGAGTGCCAGACCCAGCTGGAGAGTACAGCTCAGAGCACGTGTTCTGGGGCTCACCGCGCCCAGCTTGCACGGGGGCTTCGAAAGCCACAAGGCCCAGCCCGCCAAAGGCAGGCAACTGTCCATCCGCTGTTTACAACCGGCCTGGCCGAGGGCCGTGCAGCTGCTCCTCATAGCGCTCCAGCCAGGTGCGCAGCTCCGAGACCTGGTAGCCATCCGGGCCTCGGCCGCCCTGATACATGATGGTGCCGCTCTGGATGACATAGAGGCGTTCAAAGTAGGCGCCATAGGCTGAGCTGCTGGAGTTGGCCATGGTGTCCAGGACCAGAGCGCAGCCAGGCGCGCCTCGCTGCAGTACCCGAGCCGCGCTGACCCGGTCCTCCAGGCTCCGGTGCCGTGGGATGATGTAGGGGGAGTCTGTGGTGACCCAGCCGTCGGAGGGGTGGGCCTCCTCGATGTAGATGATGAGGAAATCAACGTCGCGCTGGTACTTGGTGACCAGGCGCTGGAAGGCGCTCATTCGCGCCATGAACGGTGGTCAGGTGCAGCTGCCGAAATTGAGCACCAGCGGGCGGTTCCCTTGCTCGTAGTCCAGGATGTGCTGGCTCTGGAAGCCGTCGGGCAGGACCACCTCGGAGTTGGGCGCCGGCCCGCCCTCGTGCGCCTGCTTAAAGAAATCCAACTTCTGGCCATGCCACACTGCCTTGAGCGACGCTAGGGTGCACAGACGGTTGTCGTCGGACACGCAGATGGGTGGGTCGTCGGGGGGCACCTCCTCACCCTCACTGTTGAGCTCCACTTCGGGCTCGGGCTGCCTCAGGCCGCGGCGGCGCAGGAAATGCTTGCGGATGCACAGGAAGTCGAGGAGCCAGAGCACGAAGGCCGTGCCGAGGAAGCGCGGGAAGAGCACGAGGCACGAGGCGGTCTGGGCGCAGAGCCTCAGGGAGTGAAGCAGCAGGGAGCGGAGCATGGTGGCCACGGGCCCCGAGGCCCCCTGGGACCCGTCGCCCTCTCGGACCACCAACCGCGAGGCGGCCTGCTGCGGCATCTGGGCTTCAGCGTGCAGGGAGCTCAATTTATAGCAAAGGCTTCAATTGGCGGGAGACTCCACCTCCGGCCTAGGCCCGCCCCCTTGCAACTTGAACCCGGAGGGATCTCCCAGCGGCGCGGCCAGTGCCCGGGAAATCGCGGGACGAGGGCGGGCGCGGGCAGGCCGAGGGCGGAGCGGGCGGCCGGGAACTGGCCAGGGCTGGCGGACGCCCGGCCGTCCGCTCTCGGGACAGGGGGACCCGGGCGCCGCCGCCGCTGCGGGGGACTGGTAGCCGGGCCAGGCAGGGAGCCTGCGCGGAGGTCCCGCAGCTGACGCCGCTGCCCCTCGCAGCCCCGGCCTCCGCCGCTGCCGCCGCGCACCTGAGCCGAGTTCCCCGGAGGCCGCCGCGCCGCGCCGGAGCTCCGGTTCGCTTCCCGCGCGCCGCCGCCAACGCCGCCGCCGCTCGTGCGGGGTCGCTGCCCAGGTACTGCGCGAGTCCAGACCCGCGGCCGCCGCCGGGATGGCCCCGGCCCGCGTGCGGCCCCTCTGGGGACACGGATCCGCGAGGAGCAACTTTGGGCTCCTGCCTCCCGCCTGGCTCGCCTGCCCGAGCCCGTCCGCCCGCCCCCCGCGCGCGCTCACACTCGCGCCTCGCACACGGCCGCCCCCCGCGCCGCTCCGCCACGCACACCGCGCTCCGCGCCGGGCGCCTCGGCCCGGGGCCGCCGCGCGCCTTCCCGGCCGCGCCCGCCCCGTCCCATTTCGCCGCCGGGGGCGCCCGGCTCGCGGGTCAGCGGCCGCCCGGCCCGCGGTGCAGCCGGAGCACGAAGGGCAGAGCCCAGGGCGCCTTGGCGCGGGGCGCGGGGCCGGGAGGGCTGGGGCGGGCGGCGCCGGCCCGCGCCCGGTGCGCTCGGAGCGCCTGGCCGGGCGGGCGCGGGGCGCGGGGGACGCGGGCGGCGCCGGCCCCGGAGGCTCTCCCACTAGGGGTAGCTGTTGCCCGAACGCCGCAGCGCTCCCCTCTCGCCGCTCGCCTCTCCCGGCGCAGCCCCGGCCACCGGGCGCGCCCGTCCCGTTCGTCCCCGGACGTCGCTCTGGGCCCCGGGAACGTCGAGGCTGGAGCGCCCGGGCGCTGCCACCTTCGCGGACCCGAGCGCCGCGCCCGACTCACCGCGGAGGCGCCCGGACGCGTCAAGTGCGTACTTTCTACTGCTGAGATGCGCTGAGGGTTTTAGGGGTGCGGGGCAACTCCCCAGCTCTGCGGGGCCGCGGCCAGACCCGCTGCCGCGTCCGAGAGCTGATCACGCGGCGCGGGTGAGCGGCCATGGCTGGGGGCGGTGGGGCGGCGGGGCCCGGAGGCGCCTTGACCTGGGGTCCCCGCGGCCGCGGGGGAGTCCTGCTCCGCTCGCCACTGCGTCCACCGGGACAGCACCCCGGACAAGGCGGCGGCGGCCGGCCCCGCGCGCTGGGCACTGCGCTGCCCAGAACCGCCTTGCGGTCGGGGCCTCGCCGAGCGGCGGGTCTGGCCAGAACCGCCGCGCCCGCAGCCCGCGCCCCGTCGCCGTGCGCGCAGAGGACCTGGTCGCCCAACTTTTTCTCATGACCGGGACCGCGCTCGCTCCCGCCCTGGCCGATATGGGCCGGGCCGAGCCCTGCAGGGAGCGGGCCGATGGATCGCGGTCCGCAGAGTTGGAGAGGCCCTTCGCAGGGCATAGGGCCTGGCGCCCAGGTAGCCGCCCCGAGGCGGTGTCTCCCCTGCCTGGGTTCGCTGCCCTGGCCGGACCTGCTGCCCCGTGATGTCCCACGGGGTCTGTGACTCTATCAGGGCGAGTCCCCGAGTGTGCGTGGAGGCCTGAGAGGCTGGTGAGCATGGCCTCCTGCCTTCTCTGCTACCTGGGGCAGGAGCGCACACTCGGGAGCTTCTCACTCTTAGGAAAGCTGGCCGGGTCTCTCCAGCACTCCTTAGCGCCCCCAAACAGCCCCTCACCACTCGGGGGGAGATCTTCCCGTGGGCTAGGGAGTTGTCCCTGAGCCACACTTGCTGATGGGGGAGCCCCCGCCAGCACATCACTTGGTCCTAGGGTCCTAGCCAGGGAGGCAGAAAAAGGAGAAGCCTCCTGCTGGCTAACTCTTAGGATCTTGGGAGGCTTCTCGATCTGCCCCCTCTGGGCAGGGGCAAGACGATTTGGGGGTTCCAACTTCTGTTGTACACTCTTTAGAGCCCTGGTTCCTGACGTGGGCAATGCCAGTCTAGGGTCTGTGTCCTGTGCCTGCCCCACGCACATAGAGCTGCAACGGTCACATGGACAGTCCCCTCCTCCACATTCAGGCTTGGAAAGTGTGGACCCCATTTGGGCTAGGAGAGCCTTTCTGTGCTACTGCGAATGTGGTCGTGCGTGCGTGTGTGTGTGTGTGTGCGTGTGTGTGTGTGTGTGTACACGCGCGCATGCGCACACATACATGTATGCACGAGTAGGCCTGCATTTGCTGGTGTGTGGAAGGCATGTGCAGGGCAGAGGGGAATCTGACCCCTCCTGTCCCCTTGTGGGAGCCTGCAGACGAGACACTCCTTCCTGCCTGGGGGCACCCAGGGAGCAGTGTTCCTCCTTAGGGCTGACCATGCCCAGCGAGCTGTGGGTGCCTCTCGGGCCAATAGGCTGTACCCCGACCTGGGGTCCCAGAATGATGGACAAGGTGTCAGGTCCGCCGTCCCCACAGGCTCCTGCTCAGGCGAAGTTGCCCAGGCTCCAGGTGGCGGCCCTGGGGCACAGCTTGGGTGCTGGCTCCAGCTGCAGGGTTCCTCCTCTGGCCATGTGCTGCTCTCTGTGTCTCTCTCCCCCCAGTGGCCGCCGCCCCTCGCAAGCTGGACAGCACCGGTGCTCTCTGCGGCCCTAACTGTTCTGTCTTGTTCCAGCTGTCCAGAGCAAGGTAGTGGCGCAAGGAGGCCATGACCCTGCTGTGATCTAGCGGGCGGCCTGGGCCGGGTGGGCTGGCAGGCTCTGTAGGGGGACCTGGTGGCCCCTGTCCCTCCCTCTTGCCCTCTGCTGGCTCCAGCAGGGGGCGGACAGGAGAAAGAAGAGGAGGGAGCAGTGCACTGGGGCCACTTGGTGTCCAGGAGCAGCTTGGAGGGAGGGTGGGGAGGGGTGGGGGGGCCAGGCCCTAGCAGGGCCCAGAGAGCTAGCCCTTGGGTGGCCCTCGGTCCCCAGCAGTCCTTCCGTGAGAGGAAGGCTTGGTGGCCCCAGTGCCAAGCTCTGCTCTCACTGCCGCTGTGTGTGGCTTGGTGGGTAGGGTGCAGCGGGCACAGCTGGTGTCTCCCTTCCTACAGAGCAATGCTGCTCCCCGGAGGATAGCAGGAGACTCATCATCAGGTGGGTGACCCCAGGGCGACGTGTGTCCTTGCAGGAGGACCTCCCGAGGCTCTGGGAGGAGCGGCCCAGTCCCTACGCCTGGAAGAGACTTGGAGAGTAACAGCTGTGTGCCCTGTGCCTGGCTCCTCCTTGGCACAACCTGGCTGCCCTGTCTCAGCCTTCCCTGACCCCATCCTGTGCCCTCACCCAGTGCCCCTGCCCCATGCTGGCCTCCATTGCTTCCTACCTCTGAGCCTCCCTGCACACCCTTCTTCTGCCTTGCGCCCTGTTTGGAAGACTCCGCCCTTCCTGCGCCTCCCTGCCCTCCTCCACCTAGCCCAGCCTGTCCTCCCCAACCTGGTGCAGCCTCGAGGGTGGGTGGTTTCCTCACCAGCTTCTGTGCCTGCCTGGCTGCAGCTCCTGGCTCCTAGGCTGGCCTGGGGGCCCGCGGTGGTGACTGCCTGGAGCGGCAACAGGAGGCGCTCAATAAAGCCTTGTGGTGTGAGTCCGCGTGGGGTGTGCACTTACTGAAGCTTGCGCTTTTGGAAGGGTTTCAAGCCGCGTCGTCCCGCCCCTTTGCGCACCCACAGCCATGAGCAAGGTAGGGCACGTTGGCAGGCCGGGCAGAGTGAGGTCATACGGGACCTGTGTTGTGTGCCCTTCGGATCTGGTGTGTCATGAACACTTCTGTTACCTGGCCACGGGGCCAATGCAGTCCCCATCCTGGGCCACAGGGCTCCTCCCAGGGCCTGGGCCCTCTCCCCTGAGAGGCATGTTTACAGTCCTCTCCAGCCACATCCCCTTCTGTGGCTTCAGGTGGCCACCTTGCAGGGTAGGGGGTGCTGGCCGCAGGCTCAGAGGTCTGGTTGAGCGTGGCGGCCACCCCTCCCAGAGTTTGACACAGATAGGGCACACGCAGGCCTGGGCCGGGGTGGGCTGGGCAGCCTGGAACCTGGGCCAGGAGAGCTTGTTGGGCTGCAGGGCCTGGATGCAGCGTGGTGTTTGGCAGTGTTTGGGTTTGGAGGAATCTGAGGCTCCTGGCCAGGAGACGATGAGGCCTGGGAAGGAGGCAGCTCCTTGGTGGTCGGTGTGCGACCCTGGGCATTGCCAGAGCATCTTTCCAGTCCTCCCCCTGCTGCTGCTGCACTCCAGAAGGCCCAGGAGGTCCTGGGAGACGCTGCCCTGCTGCTCTGGGCTGGGGACACCCAGCGGGGACAGAAGGCCCACAGCAGTCCCGTTGTTCTTCACGCCTTCCTCGTCAGTCCCCAGCATGGTCCTTTGCTGCCAGAGCTCCAGGCCCTGCTCACGTGGGCTCAGATGGGGCTCTGACTTGTTCCTGGCACAACTAAGGGCACAGGGGAGCCACACAGACTCTGGTGCTCCCCGGGCCACCCCCCTTCCTGGAGCATCCTCATTGGTATAGAGAAGCTGGGCTACTTACGGTGAAGATACACCTTGGCCTGAGCCCTGAGGCTGGCTCGGGGCCACCTGGGTGAGTCCCTTACTTCTACCTCTGCGGACAGTGGCAGGGTCTGCCCAGCTAGCAAGTGTACATCCCAGGGCCCCTCTTCATTATCAGTAGGCCCAAAAGGAGTGCAAGTGTCACCTTAATGTGGCAGATGAGCAAGTACACACTCGTGTCTGTGTGCATGTGTGTGTGCGCGTGAGTGGGTGCGTCTGTTCCTACCAGCCAGCCTTATTCCCGGGGAGAGGGCAGGTTCCTTCCTGAAAGTGTTGGAACCCTGGGAGGTGTCACAGGCGAGACAGAGGGCGCTGCAGCATCCCCCTCTGGCTGTGGAGAAGGTGTAGATTTCACCTGGATATCCTGCTCGTCATCTTGCTGGGCACTGTTCTTAGCAGCCCCAGGACAAAAGCAGCCAGGCAGTGGAGCCCCATTTGTGACTGCCTGGCCGTGCTGGTCTGCGGGGACCAAGGGTCACTGAGGCACAGGTGCCCTGGGGGTGAGTGTCCAGTGAGGCCAGTGCAGGACCCTTGGGGGGAAGATCTCAGTGAGAAGAGGGCCCTTAGCTCCGCGATGACTGGGAGGATGTGCCCCTGTGTGCTCTGTGCCTGGGCTGCCCCCTGGGGATGGGTGTCCTCCACAACCTGGTGTCACTTGGGAGGCTCTGCTGCCTCAGGCCAGGCTCTTGGCAGTCTCCTGGGTGGTTCTGGGTGCACAGAATGGCACACTTTTTCCGCTCCAGGGAGACTCCTGCAACCTGGGCAGGCCTTGGGGAGGGCTGAGGCACTCAAGGTGGGGCGCATAGGACTCAGCTCGGGAGGTGGCCAAATGCAGAGGGACCTGCTGTATCTTTGGAGCTCTCTGCTTTGCCTCTGGGCTCTTGGACAGAGGTCTGCAGTCCCCACTCTTTAGCAGAGCCATGCACTTGGGCCCTGGGTGCACAAAGGCTTCTGGTCAAGGGCAGGACTTTGGAGCAGGTGGGGCACAGCAAGAGCAGGGCTGGATGGAGGTGACCTGTCGCATGCACAGCCCACTACCCCTGCCTCTGCTGTGCCCACCCACGTGGTAGCCACTGTGAGTGTCACAGCTGTAGAATGGATGGGACAGGCGGCGGCATGAGCCACTCACAATGCAAGCAGGAGTGGGGGCCACAACATGCTGCACCTGGTCACCTTAGGGTCCCTGCTCTGGACATCACAGGTATTCAGGTCCAGGGTCCACCTGCTTGGTCCACACCTCCCAGGAGGCCCTGGTGGGGCCCTGCCAGGTCAGGAGCCCAGCAGCTTCCCCCTCGCTGCAGCCCGTCTCTGTGAGGCGCATGAGCCAGGTGGTAAGACTGCCTAGGGTTGCACCTGTTAGAAATGATTTCCTGACTTACACTGAGGAGGTTTCCCTGGCTGCACGGGGGCAGCACCCTTCAGGCACAGCTTCATCCACCACTCCCTGCAGGCAGCCAGGGCCCCGCCCTCCTGGCTCTGTGCGCGCTCACATGTGTGTCTTCTGTCGCTCCAGACAGCGCTTTGCCTGCGCATCCTGGCCACCTCCAGCGGGACAGCACGATTCCCATGGCAGGGACCAGGCTGGCACCTGGGAGAGGGTCCGATCCCTTTGCGTTGGATCTGAGGCCCAGAGATGGGTCTGAACTCACAGGAACTGAGCAGATCTGGACAAGGGGACAGGGAGACAGATGCTGGGGACACACATTCTCCCTGCAGGGTCCACGACGCTCCTCTGAGGAGGGTGACAATCCTTTAGCTGCCCAATCCTAACACACAGTTACCTTGTGTGTCACAGCTTCACCTGTTCACAGGGCGGAGAAGTATTGTTGCCAATTTACAGATGACAAAGTCGAGGCCAGAGAGGTTTGCCTACTGCCAGTCCCCAGTTAGAGAAGTTCCTTATCAGGCCCCAGGGGGTGAAGGAGGGAGGTGGCCTGGGGTTCCCACCATGCAGGGGAGGCTGCTGGTTCTCAGGTGCATCCTGTGGGAGGTGACCATGGTCCAGGGGCATGTCCTGCTCTTGGCCATGGTCTGTTGACTTCACTTTTGGGATTTCAAGTGTGGGTAACTGTAGTGGAGGCTCAGAGGTGGCTGCTGACAGGCAGAAGGGCGAGAGGCCAGAGGGCTGAAGTCCACATTGCCTCCATTAAGGGGAGAAGCCAGCTACACCTCTGCACAGCGCAGGCAGAGGATCTGAGCCTGCGAGAGCCCCAGGGTCAAGGCCACAGGTTCAAGGCCACAGGCACTGACTGGGGTGGAACTAGATGGTCACTGGCAGTTGTTTCAGGGCAAATACTTTGTGGGTGGCATTTCCAGGGCCCCTGGGCTGTGCCAGGGAACAAACTCCACTTGGGACTACTGCATCCGAGGAATGGGGGTTCTCACAGGCCTGAGTTCAGGTCTGGTCTCTGCTGCCCAGGGGCTGTGTGGCCTTGGATGTTTCCGGAGCCTCTCTGGGCTGCAGTCTGCTCGCTGACAAAGGAGGGCAATGGTCCCTGCCTTCCTGGGCTTCTGGGAGCTCAGGTGGCAGCGGCTCCGGGCTCAATGGCTTTTCCTTCACAGCACCTGTAGAGCAGAGCGCAGGGGAGAGTTAGCTTTGGCCTGCAGGGAGGGGATGTGAGTGGGGTGGCAGAGAGTCCTCTCTTTGCTCTGCTGATCTTTTCCCAGAAGACTGGTTCTGCCACCCCTCGCTGTCGGGCTGTGGAAACCCTTCCCCCAAACGCCTTCTCCCGGGTCAGAGGACCTGGCTACCTGCCTCCCTTGAGGCAGCGTCCACCAGGGACCGAGGGCTCTACCAGCCGTCTTGCTCCACAATGCACACGCAGCAGCAAGCACTTGCCAGCTGTGTGTAGTGCCCCGTGCGTGTCATTCACAACACCTTGGGAGGCTGAGGCAGGAGGGTCCAAAGTTCAAGCCCAGCCTGGGTGACTTAGTAAGAGTCTGTTTCAAGATTTAAAAAAGGCTGAGGATGCAGCTCAGTATAAAGGCTCTGGGTACAGTTTCCAGTGCTGCCAAAAACGGAACAAAACCCCCAAAGAAACAAATAAGCACTTGCTTCTGGGAGTGGAGCACCCCCCAGAGACCCAAAAGGAGTGTAGGGTAAGGCCAGCATGCAGACCGAGGGTCATTTCTGCAAACTCTGATGGAGTCAGAAGCAGGACTTGAACCTGGGGCTTCCGACAGTAGTTGCCTCATTGCCCAGTGCGTGATTGTCTGGCCCACAGGAGCTGCTCCGAGCTGGCCATGGACCCAGATGTGTCTTCTGGGGAGGATGCGATTCTGGAGCACATCATTGCTTGTGGTGGCTGCACACCAGGCTGGGTACAGTACTTTGCAGCAGCTGGGGGCCCCCTTGTGCCATGGTTTCAGTCTCCTGCATGGCCCTGCTCCTGCCCCTGGGCTCTGGGTCCTCCCTGAAACAGTGGAGCCTGGATCCAGGATTTATAGCTGGGGGACAGCAGAGGCTTGGCAGGTCCAGTCCCTGCCCATTTTTCCCTTTCAGTGCCCTCCTTGGAGATCAGGGTTCAGAAGAGCAGGAGTTGGGGTTCAGCATGTGCTGCAGTCCTGAGGCCTCTCCCCAAAGCCTGTGAGCTCCACATCTCCCCAGAGAGGGTGGACATTTGGGCCTCCCTGCCTCCCTTCCCTGCCGGGGCTACTTGGGGTGGGATGGTACAACTCTGGAAATTGTACTCAGAGTTTTGTGTGGAATAAGAGCCTGTTACAGTCAAGCCAGTCTAGGCACTGGAAATAGGGTTGCCAAAGAAGAACGTGGAAAATCCATTCTGAATTATTTTTAAGAGCAGGGGACTGGGTGCTCTGGCACCTCTGTCTCATGAACAGGGCAAGTGGGATGCTTTAGAACTTTAATTAAATATCTACTGTGTGCAAGTACTAAGCTAAGTATGTTCTCATGTGTCAATCCTGCAGTAGGGGTTTCTGTGGCTTTTGCACAACCATGGAATGGAGGCTCTCTGAGGGAAGTAATCCAACCAGGAGGCAGTGCTGCATGGCATAGTCATCCACCATCCACCATTTATCTGCCTACCCACCTATCATCCATCCATCCATCTATCCCTTGCCCATCTATACATCTGTCCATCAAACAATCAATCCATCCACCTGCCTATTATTCACCCATCCATCCACTCATACAGCCGTCCATCACCCACTGTCCAACAAATCTCCATCCATCCACCTTTCCATTACCCAGCCATCTACTCATCTGTCTGTCCATCTGTCTGTCTGTGGACAGATGGACAGCCACCCTATAATCCTCCCATCCATTCATCCATCCATCTGTCCATCCATCCATCCATCCACCCATCCACCTGTTCATCCATCTACCTATCCATCCATCCATCCATCCATCCATCCATCCACTTATCCACCCATCCGTCCATCCATCCATCTGTCCATCCATCCA
>PVLD010036938.1:0-10605 GCA_004027595.1 Dinomys branickii
AAGGAAGAAAGGAGGGAAGTAAAAGAGAAAGGGAGGGGGAAGGAGGGAAAGAGGGAGGGGAGGAGGAGGGGGAGGAGGGGGAGGGGAGGAGGAAGGGAGGAGGGGAGGAGGGGAGGAAGGAGAGAGAAGAAAAGGAAAAGAAGAATGAAGAGATCATAACTGGAGAATAGAATTTATAGTATTGAGAGCAAAGTTCTATTTCTTTATCAGAAACGACAAGTTTATATTAGAATATAATCAGGAAAACAAGAAGATAACTATCACCAAAGGAGAGTCCGTGACATCGTGAGCTCAGGGTGGTGTGTGCCTTACTGACACTGTTCTTGCTTGTATCTAGATCCCTCCTCCAAGCCTCATGGGTCACAGGAGCGGAGTTTTGAAGATGGCTGGATTAGGGGGTGTGAGTGTGGATTAAGGATGTGTTACTAGGATTGAGGGTGTGAATAATAGAAACCCCATCCCTGGTATGGGTGGCCCCCACCAATAGGCTTGTAGCCTGGATGGAATATAAAAGGTCAGAAAGCAAGCAGGCTTGCTACTTCTGCTCACGGCTTTGGCTGCTTGCTGCTTCCTGCCTGCCCTGCCACAGACTGTTTCTCTTCTGCCACCGCTCTGCCATGCTGCCCTGCTTTGGGACCAGCCAAGTACAGACTGAAACCTCTACCAACAGTGAGTTGAAATAAACCTTTCCTCCTTTAACTTTTGTTGTCTGCTATTTGGTTAGCAACAAGGAAAATAACTAAGACAGACATGAATGTTTATATTATCAAGAATCATACACAATAAGACGCCATTTCAGAAAAAAAAAAAGGCAGATGGTCCTAGGATCTGAATGCTACTGCCCCTTCAAAATCTGCATGTTGAAACTTACTTTTCATCGCAATCGTGTTAATAAGTGGGCCTTTTAGGAGGTGGTTAAGTCATGACCAACTAGGCCCTTGGGCATGGATCAGTGCTCTTCTCAGAGAGACCTGAGGGAACTTGCTTCCCATTTCTGCCATGTAGGTTCACGTAGAAGGTACCACGAAGTAAAGAATGGGCCCTCACCAGAGTTAGCCAGGTATAGAACATCTGGAAAAAACAAAAAATCACACCCAGCATTGCTATGACAATGGTATATGGAGGACTGACTGAAAGTCCAATGGTGGGAACTGTCTTCTTTTCCAAAAGATAATCTTTCACATTGTCAGAATGTTTTATAGTACATCTGCACTATTCCTTAGTTCAAGACTGAAAGAAAACAGCTCATTAATAAAACAAAAATACCATTGATCTTAGCTGGCTGTATTCAGCCAGATTTTCTTCTCTCAAAGAAGCACTCAGCCCTCTAAATGGAGCCAAGTCTTGAGAATAAACCTCTCTGAGTAATCAGGACAATTAAGATGTATTTAAACATCTCTAGTTTGGGGAAAAATGCATTTTTCTTGCTGCTGGCAATGTGAGCAACAAAAATCCTGTTCTCTAACCAGCTTACTTGAGAAATCCTACGTCTTCATCAAAGACCAAATTATTGCAATTTAGCCACCCAATATCTTCTTGTTTATTTAATTAACACAATGCTCCCTTAACAAAGTGTAACAACATTATTAAGCTGCATTGATGAAATGCAGGCCAACCTTTGCAGAGAGGCTGCTAAGGGACTTGGACTTGGGGGTTATTTTCTCATTTCGCACAAGGACACCTCAGATGAATGTTCTAAGCCACTTGCTGTTTCACTAACTGGAACATCTGAAAAAAAGCCAGAGGGCACAGCTGAGCCCACAGTGGAAGGAACACACCAAGACAGACAACGGAGATCACATGTTGAACCAGCTAAAATATTCCTCCACCTCTGGAGACTTTCTGCTATATACGCAAAGCTTGTCTTTCCAATCCCTTTGAGAATGCACAGGGGCAATGGCCACTATTAACTCAAGTTTACAAGTGAAAGTACCTAGTCAAGGCAGTTTTCCCCATCTTAACTTGGGCATATTTCTCTGAGCTGTGGGAAGCACACATCCCTTTTGATCTTTTTCTAGTTTAGAAAAGGGAACCCAGACACAACGCAAGCAGAGTTTTCTCCAAGGGTAATTGTGCCCCCGTGATGGCAGACACATTCTTACAGTAGCAAAGTAGGCCATTTGGGGGAGTGAACTAGGTCAAGTGTAAGGTAATTCAGGTATTTCTATCTCTATCTATGGTCACCATCCTGGTCCAAAAGCATAGACATGAACTCTTGCAAGTGTTTCCTTTTCTAAAAGGGCCGTTCCCGTGTGTTTATTGCCATGCATTGGAGAGCAGCTGTATCTGCAAGTTACATCGAGAATGCCCATCTAACTCTGCCCATTGCATCCTAGTCAAGTTTCCCTACAGAACACAGTCTTCTCCCAGGATCCAAAGTGACTTCGAAGAAGGCCAAATAGTTTTCACCCTTTAACCCACTTCCAGAAGTTTGCAAAAAAAGCCAGATGGCATATGACTTTCCAGAAGTTTCTTATTAGTTTCCTGTTGCATCTATGACCTCAAACAGAGTCTGGTCCTTCCTATGTCTCCAACTCTATCCTAAGTATGCTCTTTTCTCTCTAGATTTCAATCAAACACCCTCTTAACCTCTGCCAGACTCTTGCCAATGCCCAGTACTTGGACACGGGTGTTTCTTTTTTTATGTACTTCTAAGCAAAATTGCAATATTTAACAGGAGAATTGTTATTGATCCATCAATTATAAATTAAAAGCATCTTGTTCAAAGATTTTTCCACAAATACTAGTCCTCCTGCAGGTTCCCCCATATTTTTTCTTGGTGAGATCATTACCTTGACCTAGTAGTACTTCCCACAATTGGTGTATAAGTATATTTGATACTGTGCTTCTCACTAAAGCACAAGATTTATTAAGGCAGATAACTTTTAAGCTTTGTTTATTATGAAGCCTAAGGAGATTTTCAGCCACATAGAAGGTTCTCCATAACTAGGTATTAAATAGATGATCAACAGGAATTTATGATGTGCTTACTGTATGCCAGGCATTACACTGGTAGACAAACAAAACTGAAACAGGTCTCTTATCATTCCTGCTTAGACTATATGCAACTAGAAAATAGGAATAATATTGCTATTTGTTTTAACCTACCTGTTTCCAAAGAAAATCTACTAGAAAGTGTGGCATTTCTATTACATGAACCAATACACAAAATTACTCAAGGTTTAGAGTTTGATATCAGAGTTGAACAAAGAACTTTTCTTCCCCACTTACATTTCCAGCTGGAGGTGGCCGATACCTGATGGGCATAGGGCTATCCTTCCCATTCTTGATCCCAGCCACAGCTAATTGATTACCACACTCTCTGAGCTGTGAATTAACTTCTGATTCCTTTTAACACTGTTCAGGCGGCCGCCGATCATCAAACGTTCATAGCCGGCATGAGAGATGAAACTCTCCCCCATCCCAATTCCCAGCCCTAAAATGCATGGAAGACAGCCAGCGTGTGAACTGACAGTGCTTCAGAAGTAACATGCTGGCACCTTCTGCCTCTCAGGCATAGGCTGGCCCGTGGCTTAGAACGAACTATTGACAGCAATGCCATGCAGCCAAGTCACTTAAATCCCATATTTGTCCAGTTCTCTAGCATGTTCAAATACTCATTAAGTGGGTCCTCTCCACAGCCTGTGCTTGCTGACTCTCTTGAGGGTTTCTTCAGAATTTTAAGAGATGGATTAATGCTTTCCAAATTTATGATTTTAAAACATTTTTTATGTGTTTAGTAGACCAAAGAAGGCCAAGTCTTAGAGGTGCAGCTCATCCCTTAACTTTTAATTCTAGGAGAACAACCATTTACTGGTTTGTTTCTGATGCACAGCAATTCACTATTTTGAATTACTTCAGTGTTTTGAATTATTTATGAACCTATTTATTTCCTAACACAAATATATGTGACTCATTTCAGTTTGCATTCTTCATTAAAGGATTTCAAGTCATTAATAGAAAAATCCACTGAAAAGGCTGAACTCCATCTTCACGTGTTTCTTTTGTGTTGGTACCCAAATTGAAAAGAAGCCCATCTAATCAAAAGCTACTCTGTGTGTGTGCGTGTGCGCATGTGCGTGTGCCTGTGTATCTCTGTGTGTTTGCTCTGTAGTGAGCAGTAAACCCTGAGCCATCACTTCTGCAGATTTGCAGTCCTTCATAATGTATTCAAATAAATAAAAAGCTACGTTAATATTTAATGGATTATTAAAAAGCTTCTTTTTCCTAAAGAAATCAAAATCTCTTCCCATGCAATATAAAATATAATGTTAAAATAAATTACACCTTTAGCTAAAAATACAGATTCTTCAAAAGCTAGAAAGGAACACCTACATTTTAAGGAAATAATGCAATATGTATACAAAAATGTAAATTATATAGCAAAACTAATAACAATAACAAGAAGACATTTTGTAGTACTTTTATGTAGATTAGTGTCATGTTAAAGGTTGTACACATTAGGACTCATTTTATCTTTGGAATAATTATATAACTGTGTTCATTTTTTCAATGAATAAATTAATACACAGATGTGGAGCAACCTACTCAGAGCCACCTAGCAAGTAGGGTTTGCAGCTT
The DNA here is from genome assembly GCA_004027595.1 of Dinomys branickii. Lineage (NCBI taxonomy): Eukaryota > Metazoa > Chordata > Mammalia > Rodentia > Dinomyidae > Dinomys > Dinomys branickii. The sequence continues at coordinate 4,582 of PVLD010036938.1, forward strand.
TCTGACCCTGACTAGGATCACAGAAACTCTGTTTAGGGAGTTCTGCAGGCCGTAGACCCTCCACTCCACAGCCTCCAGAGTCTAGTACATGCTTTTCTTGCACTGCTGCACTCTGAGCTACATCCTCTGACATTCAAAAAACATAACAGAGACAGCAGCTCTTACTAAGTTATGAAATTGCCCAGACTGGCTTTGAACTCCAGCTCTTCTTGCCCCCACCTCCCCACATACTATTACAGGCATATGACTCACCACTCACTTACCTCAGGCTAGTCCTTTATTTTTCTTTACACTGACAGAGACCAATAGGATTCTTCCATGCACAGACCTGTGGGGCAGGTCTATATCTCATTTTCAGAATGGAACGCTAAATGTTAGGGCTATTGATGTCTGCAATTTCTAAACCGTGTATCTATTGCTTCTGCTGGGAAGCTCTTGGCCCACTAGGGATACTACCTCTGATAGCACAGTCCATTGTGCATATGACCAGAGTGAGCATCCCAGGATCAAAGTCCTGCCTTATTTTGTTTCCTGCGATTGTTAAGGATTCTACTATTTTTCCGTCGAATCAGCTAACTGCAAAGGAAATTAATCTGAGTTAATAGCAACCAAGACTGTTCCAGTAAAAATAAATCACACAGTAGGCCACGTGCTACAAAGGCCAGAGAATCGTCTTACCACAGCTTCTTGTCCCTGATTTTGCCATGAGCTTTGGAGGAAGAGAGAAGTTTATGCTAAGGCAGTTTAGGGTCAAATAGTTCAATTATTTTGCCATTGTCCTGTGAGTTTTTCTGTTCACAAATTTCCAGACTCATTTCATGCCAAGAATCATAATGAAATACATTAAAATTAAGGTGTGGTGAAAACATGGGATGAGATTAAGAAAAAGTACATAAGTAATAGGTGCTTTAAAAGGTGAGAGCAGATTGCAGATGAGAAATTGAAATAAATATGAGATAAAACCTGAAATATTTAGATGAAACGTAGGAGGATAAAACTAATGGCACAAAGTAAAATTAATCCTAGAGACAAAAATTTTCAAGTCTATGACTAGGATTTAGAGATTAAAATAGAATAAATTAATTATTTAGAACACTATTTTGGGAGGCTTAGAAGTAGTGAAACGAAAGATCAAACTTGAAGGTAAAGAGACGGAGAACTGAACAACAGTCTCAGAAAAAATATTTAACAAGTAAAGTAAACTGAGGCAAGAATAAACAAGCCAGTTCCACTTACATACTTAGAACAGTGAGCCCTGCACTTTAGAGAACACCGGGCTCACCTAAAGACCTCACTCCAAGTTTCTCAAGTAGCAAGTCTGGTTTAGAGCTTGAGAATTTGTATTTCTTAGTCCATTTGGAATGCTCTGTCGAAGCACCATAAACTGAGTAGTTGATAAGCAACATAAGTTTGTGCCCACAGTTCTGGAGGCTGAAAAGTCCGTGAACTCGTTGAAAGAAGTTACTTTCTAGCGATGTAGAAGGACAGTGCTGCTCTTGGCAGCTTTGTGTGTGGCAGCATTAATCTCACTCATAAAGGATGCTCCCTGTCTTAACCTGCTCATCTTCTAGCAGCCCCGTCTCCTAACACCATCACTTTTTGGAGTTAAAATTTCAATACACAAATGGGAGGAGGAGACATTTAGAACATACCACTAAATACACGATGGAGTGATACTGCTCCTGCCAAGCTAGGGACTCCAACATGAGACCACTGCTCCAGAAAATGTGCAACACCTACCACCATAAACATATTTGCAATAGCATTTCCCATAAAATAGAAAGATATAAAATATTCTGTTATCCCCTGAACAGACACTGGACAAATACAATGTTCAATAACTCCCCAGTGGACTTTTACAAACCTATGAAAGTGAGTGAGCCACAGCTAGAGACATCAACATGGAAGAATCTTAAAAGAGTAAGGGGGAGTGTCTTAGTACTTTTCTCTCCTTGTTGAGACAAAAGACCTGACACCCAGAGTTAAAGAGGGAAAGGTTTATCTAGCTCACAATCTATAGAGATTTCAGTCCACGATCGACTGGCTCCAAGGAAGGGTGGCACATAGTAGAGGGCAGTAGTTCATGGCAGCAGAGGACAGTGAAAGCAATAAGGAGGGAAGACAAGATTCTTTCTGGCCCTTATATTGCATTCAGGCTGTCTGCCCTAGTGTGGATGTAATACTCACACCTTTAACCCTAACCAGGATTATGCCAAAGCAATTACTGGACTGATTTACTGATCACATGCCCTTAATCTCAGCACCACACACTCTAGATTCAGCCACCTCTGAAACAGTCCTATGACAATATGAGGCTTTGGAGAGACACTTAGATACAAAGCATAACAAAGAGTGAAAAGAATCGACTTACAGATGATAGCATATAAGAAGAACCATTTCCATAGCTCAAAATGAAACAAAGTTATTTGAACTACGTGAGTATGAACTAGAAATGCCTTTTGCAAATATGAGAATAATGAATAAGAAGCAGAAAGAGAATAGAAATGAAAATGTCTTGAGCATGTCTTTCTTTATGGCAGAGTAGTACTCCACTGCATAAAAAGAATACATCTTCCTTGGGTTGTTTCCAAGTTTTGGTTATTATAAACTTGCCTCAAAATAGATGCATCTTGAGTCCATACTCTTAAGTGGAATAAATCAGACACATATGTGTAAATACCACATTGTTTCCATGGTGTGAGAAACCAAAAGTGTAAATAAGGACCAAACTGTACAATAGGTGTTGTGAAACAGGGAGAAAATGTTCAAATCGGGAGGGGAACAAGTGAGAGGGAAGGCGGAAAGGAGAGAAGGGAAAAGTAAAACATAAGAGAGAAGAAGGAAAGCGCGGAAACAAGGCTTTTGTCAATGAGCAGGGGAGGAGGGGTTTGAGGGAGGGGAGGGGAGTGGGGAGAAAAGAACCGAGTTATATCATGCACGGGTGCACATTCCCTGTGAAGAACGTGATCATTATGTATACCTAAAATATACTAATAAAATCTGGAGAAATAAAGAACATGAGTGTAAAAAAAAAAAAAAGAAAGAAAGAAATAGGAGAATAGTACTAGGAAGGAAACTGGTAGATTGACCAGCACTTACTGCGTGATAGTGCTTAGATTAGGCAGTGAGTCCACAAGGATGTTTCATTATTACTTTTCTTTTAACCTGTAAGGGGAGCCTATCTATCTATCTATCTATTGGGCTGGGGATATAGCTCAGGGGCATAAGTGCCCACCTGGCAAGCACATGGTCCTGAGTTTGATTCCTGGTACCAGTGAATAAATAAATCAAATTTATCATCTATCTGTCAATCATCCATCTATATGTGTGTATGTCCACATGCACATACATACACCCATATATATATTTATTCTCTCCCATGTGTCAAATATTAACTTTTAAAATATACTCAGTGTGGTAGTTTCATGTTATGTGTCTACTTTTCCAGGTCACAATACTGAGTTATTTGGGTAAATTCTATACTAGATGTTTCTGTGAAGGTATTCACTAGCATTTAAATCTATCGATTTTGAGTAGATAACTCTCCTTCATTTGGGTGAGCTTCATCCAATCAACTGCAGGTATAAGGAGACAAATGCAGGGCACCCCAGAGACAAAGGGAAAGCTGTCCACAGACTGTCTCAATAGATTATCAGAGCTTCCCTTGGTCTCTGCCATCCTATCCAAACCTGCAAATGGCTAACTTGCTGGCCTCCAAACTTGTATCAGACTATATATATACAATTTTTTCCCTAAGCCTGCCCATTAGAAGATAGTGAGATCCTGGCTCTAGAAAGAATCAGCTAGCAGGTTTCCTCACTTCCATGCAGAAGAAAACTTTGGCTGAGAAAGGAGAGGTCCAGGAATCAAGTACTGTCCCCACGAAAGTTGTGTGATGGGCTTTATTTCCTACCAGTCCTGTATGTGAATTGGTCTGGGCTCTTGCAGTTGAGTTATTAAAAATAGCTCAAAGAGCTTAGACAAGAACAGCTAATATATTGACACTTCCTACAGTGAAGCCTTCCCAGGAGGGGCCGGCTTCAATACAGACTGATGCAGAGGCTGAAGGAAAGCCACCAGCCCTCAACTCTGCTCCTCCAACAACAAGGTAGGTAGAATCCCCAGTACCCCACTGGGACAACTGTTTCTTCTTCCTGTTAGATGTAGCAAACGTTCTGGAAGCCAGCTGTGTTCTCCAGGGCTGGATCATGGCTGGCAGGTTGGAATCATGATAAACTGAAGTTTTAGTTTTAAGCCTCAATTTGGTGCCTAACTCCACCTATCCAATCCCACAGATTCTGGGTAGGGAGAGGGATTTTTTTTCTCAATACAAAATTATCTGAGATGGGCCAGGCATATAGCTCAGTGGCAAAGTGCCTGCCTGGTTAATGTGAGGTCCTGGGAATTGAACCCAGGACCCCTCCAAAAGAGAAAGAAAATTATCTAGGACCTTATTATTAAAGGTGGGAAGATGAATGCTGGGCATACAAAATTTATATACTATAACAATATAAAATTATATATTAGAAAGTATAATTTTAAAAGCACAATAGATAATTGACTCCACAGGAAGAAAGGTTTCTCTTTGAGCCGGAACAGGCGAGGATGACTAATGTTGTGAAAACTGCAGAACTAGCTGCAAGAAAAGATCATTTATGGGCCACAACCATCCATAACCATAGAAGTTTCTCACTAGATGAGTCTTTAGATTAAACAGTACCATGTCCTCACCTTAGAAATTCAAAACTAAAGGACATCTATGTAAAAAATTAACTCAATGTCAGTCAAAGAAATAAATGATAAACTTAAGGAATGGAGTAAAAAGCTTAATGTTAATTTGTAAAGAGCAAGAGAAAAAGGAAAAACGGAATGAGGCAGTGGCGCTGTAAAGATGTCACAATCGGAGAAGAATTAGTTGGATAAACACTTTTGAAAACTGCTATTTTCAACCTCCAAATGTTAAGTACTCCTTAAGAGGCTTTTGGATTTACAATTCTTCGAAAACTTGTCCACTTTAATGCATTTTCAGTTTCCACTAAGTTAAGACTTATTCACAACAGAACTGTTTATTTTGTCAGTTAAGGTCATAATAAATCCAGCTTAATAGCGTATACATCTACATTTGTATAGCAGATAATTTATGTTCATACCACATTATTTCACACTAAAAAGAAAAAAAAATGTCAGATTCAACTGCCTTATGCCAAAAAGTCAAATTTTTGTGTTTTCATATGCTAAATATCTCCATCCTTATTCCTGTTTTATTTTAGCTCCTTGGAAGAAGGTTGCAATGTGCACTGATTTTTTCTTACCTTTTGTAAATTTTATTTCATTATGTTAAGAACACTTTCATGAAGTCTACCAGCTTAGCAGATTTTTAAGTGTAAGCTACATTATTATTGGCTATAGTACAACAATGGTCTCTAAAACTTACTTCTCTTGTTTACCTGAAAGTTCAGGCCTAGAGATTAGCAACTCCTTGCTTCCACCTCCTACCAGCTAATGGCAACCAACATTCCATTCTAATTCTATGAATGTGACTATTTCACACAGCCTCTATCAATGAAATCGGTCACTACCTATCACAGAAAGGCTGGCTTATTTCATTTAGCTTAATGTCCTTCAGGTTCATATATGTTATCAGTATTGCAGAACTTTCTTCCCTTTTAAGGCAAATATTACACTCTAGAATGCAGGCACCAGCCTCATTTCTATTATTCATTCATTTACCCAGGGCCATTTGGATTGTTTCTACAGTTTGGTTATTGTTATTACAACTTGAATCTTAAAAGTTATAGTCTTGGTCCAAGTACTGTCAGTAGCTTTCACAGGAGGGTCCCCAGGGAAATGATCGGATCATGATGCTGTGACCTCATTATGGAGTAATCCAATGATGGGCTCATAATTTAATGAGAAGTGGTGGAATGTTGAGAGGAAGGGCCACTTGGGGGAAGGAGTCCTTGGGAACACCCTAAAAGGTACACATTGTCCATAGTCCTCACTCCTGTCCCCCTCCCCCTCCCC
>PVLD010036939.1:0-10605 GCA_004027595.1 Dinomys branickii
TACACTCCCACCAACAGTGGAGAAGGGTTGCTTCCCCCCGCTACAGCCCTTCCAGAATTTGTTATCAGTTGATTTCTTGATGATAGTCATTCTTTCTGCAGTGAGATAAAATCTCAGTGGTGTTTCAGTTTGCATTTCTCTAATGACCAATGATGTTGAATACTTTTTCATGTATTTATTTGCCATTTGTATTTCTTCATCTGAGAATTATGTATTCATCTCAGATGCCCAATTTTTGGATTGGGTCTTTGAATTTAGGAGTCTGAGTTTTTTCAGTTCTTTATGTGTTCTAGATATAATTCTTTTGTCTAAGGATATAATTTTTTTTCCCACTCTTCACTCTGTGAGGCCCAAACATGTACTTAAGAGAACCTCTTTTGATTATGCTGAAGAAAGCAGATATCCTCATACAGAAGATTGAAACTAGATTCCTTTCGTACATGCTCTACTAAAGTCAAATCAAAATGGATCAAAGACCTGAATGTAAAACCAGAAACTCCTAAAAGATAATGGAGGGGAAACTCTTGAAACCATAGTCAAAGGAAAAGACTTCCCAAATTGGACTCCAAAATTATATGAATCAATAACAAGAATCAACAAATAAAATTGTAAAAATTTAAAAAAAACCCTAAAAGAAAATACCAATCAAAATGTGGGGAAATGAATTGAATAGACACTTCTCAAAACAGTAAGCACAAATGGCAATAAGTATATGAGAAAATGTCCACTATCTTAAGCCACTACAGACTGTAAATCACTCAGATTACCTCTCACCCCAGTGAGAATGGCCATCACCAAAAATACTAAATAAAATGAATGCTGTCCAGATTGCATGGAGGAGGGAGGAAAGGAACTCTCATACTACTGGGTTAGAATGTAAGCCAGTACTACTACTATGGAAATCAGTACAGAGATTCTGCAGAAATCTAAACACGAAAATACCATTTGATCCAGTTGTATCATTCATTGGTATATCCCTGAAAGAATGTCACTCATACATATACATGTTTACAGCAGTGCAATTCACAATAGACAACCTGTGGAAACAGCCTAGAAGCCAATCAACAGATGAACGGGTAAAGAAAATGTAGTATACTTACACAATGAAATATTATTCAGTCATAAAGAATGAAATAATATCATGTGTAGAAAAAAATCGGTGAAAACATAACCACCATGTTAAGTTAAATAGACCAAATGCAGATTGTTAAATTTCATGTTTTCTCTTTTATTAGAAAATAAATAAACAAACAGATAATAGTACAGCAAACTACAATGCATACTATTGAAAATGGGGAAGAACATCCAAAGGATAGGAAAGAAAAAGAGAAAGGCTAATGGGATAGATATGCCAAATGTATGTAGCATTTAACCAAAAAGAACCTCATTAGTCTGTATCATCAATATGCACTAACAGTGAAGAAGGTCACAGTAGTCACAGAGTCTAAATTATTATTAATAATTAACAATACTATTTAACATGCAAAATAACACATAAATCATTCCATCTTAAGTTTTCAAGCAAAGGTATATGTTTGGTTGACATTTCTTTGGTTTATTAAAATACTTTTTCCTAAAAAGAGACCAATAAAAGTGATGCAATTGCATTATGAAATTCAAGTAAAAAAAGAGAACCAGGTATGCTCTGTTTACTGTTGAGCACTTCTTACCTTGATTTTGAACCATGACTCTCTTTCCGTAAGTCCCCAGTATCTAAATTTTAGAAAATGTTTTTGATTCAGATGTGAGACTGCAGATTTCCTGTTGGAGAACACACATGTATATCAGTTTGCAGCATAATTGTCTCACAATATTTTCACTTTTATTTTTAGTGTTGTTGACATTCTCAAAATAAAGGTGATAAAAATGAATAAAACACTACCATTTTACATTTCAGAGTCCTTGAAAATGAACATTTTTATTTATTCTTTCAATTTATAAACATATTACTGAACCAAAAAACAGTCAGTATTCTGCTGGCTATAATACTTACTCTTCCAAGTTTAGCCTTTTTGCAACTCCTAGTTTACATAATCTTTATTGATAGAAAACAGTTAATTCTACTCCTAGCTGTCCAACAGAGCTTCTGTTCAACATTCTGGTTTGTTGATTTCTTAGACCAACATCAGCTATTTAGCTTTGCAGCTCTGCACATTCTATTCTTAAGAAGCAAATATCCTAAATTTTCCACATATTACTTTCATTTTTATATAGAAATTCAGTAATCCCGCATCTTTTACAATTATGGTTACACCAAAGCTTTTTGTTCCCACATTCTTTAAAAAGTTTTTGATGTCATTTCTTATACTCTTCTCTCTATGGTACTATTTGATTTGTTAATTAACAATGTTTTGGTATTAGTGCCAGAGACGGGGTTTATTTTAAAAAGGAAAACCTCCATATTAAAATGATAGTTTAAAACCTGGATGATTGAAAACACAATGTATAATGAGAGTTGAAATGACTATAGAAGACAATGCAGTAGTACTCAAAATGTTTGTAGTTCAGCCTTAATTTAAGCCATAAATTTGATTATTTTCTAATTTCCCATGCAAAAAGCAGATAAAAATATTATATCTTATAAGGCCCATAAGTTAAAAACTGGTATCACTGTTGGGCACAGACTTTCTCCATACTGCTAGTGAAAGATGGCATAAAAGACTTGCAAGTTAGAGATAGGGATAGATTTAGGGGGCTGAGGGAAGGAGAAAGGTGGAGTAGCCTGTATTCCTTGACTTTGTTTTTATTTATTTTTTATTTTTCTAGTAAATGTTCACAGTTAGTAATAATATTTACATTCCTTGTATGGAGTTGGTACATATATGTGACACATCTTAATTGCCTTTTTTGCTCACTTTCGCTCCTCTCCCCACACTTTCCTTCTAGCTCTTGGTATTTTTCCTATCTGAGAAAGATCTATCATTCTGTTTCTTACTGTGTACCATTTATTTTGCTTTTTCATTATAATTTGGGTTTCCCACCTGTGAACCCACTTAGTAATTAAGCTTGTCTATCTGACTTTCTTCACTTAACATTATGTTCTTAAGATGTATCCATTTTCCTACAGATGACTCAAGCTTATCTTTCTTTTTATTTCTTTTTGTGTTTTTTAGACAGGGTCTCACTATGCAGTTCATGCCAGCCTTGAGCTTATTTTGTTATCCAGGTTGGTCTCAAACTCACAATGATCCTCCTGCTTTGGCCTCCTGAAAGCTGAGATTACAGGCGTGCACCACCAAGTCCAGCCTAAAATTCTACATGCAAATGTTTGTGTATGTTTGTGTAACAGTTTTCTTTTCTTTTTTCTTTTTCTTTTTTTTTTTTTTTTTTGGTAATGGAAGTCCAACTCAGGACCTTGCACTTGCCAGGCAGACACTGTGCCACTGAGCGATCTCTCTGGCCCAAGTTTATCTTTATGGCAGAGTAGCACTCCACTGTATGTAAATACACACAATCTTTTATAGATTCTTCTATTGATGCATAGGCTGCTTCCAAGATTTAGCTATTATGAATTGTGCTGCTATAAACATTGGTCTGCATATATTACTGTAATATGATCTCTTTACATTTTGGAAAGACATGTAGAAGAAGAATAGCTGGCTCAATAGAATTGTTATTTTTAATTTTTTGAAGAATCTCCATACTGAACTTCATAGTGGATGTACTATTTTGCATTCCCACAAACAATATGGAAGTGTTCTTTATCCCTTCAAACTTGCCACTATTTGTTATTATTTGATTTCTTGATGATAACCATTCTTTTGGGGTAAGATGGAATTTCAGTATTGTTTTAATTTGCATTTAGTGGTCAATGATGTTGACCATTTCTTCATGTATTTACTAGCAATTTGTATTTTTTTTTTTTGTACTAAGAATTGAACTCATGATCTGGTGCTTACCAGGCAGATGCTGTGCTGCTGAGCTACACCCCATAACCCCACGCAATTTGCATTTTTTGTGAGGTGTCTTATCAATTCCACGTGTGCATTTTTTGATTGAGTCTTTTACTTTGGTAGTCTAATTTTTTAGTTCCTTATATATTAAAAGTATTAGCCCTGTGTTTGTGGGATAGCTGGCAAAATATTTTTTCCATCCTATAGGTTTTCTTTTAATCTTTTGGATGTTTATTTTTTGTTGTGTTTCAGAAGCTTTTTAATTTGATATGCCATTCGTGAATTCTCAGTATTATTTTCTGTGCATTTGACTGTTCAGTGTCTTTGCTTACACGTATAACTTCAAGAGTTTTATCCACTCTGTCTTTTATTGTTTCTTAAACATTTAATTCTTTGATCCATTTTGATATTAGTATAGTACATGATGAAAGATATGAGTCCAGATTCAATCTTATGCATGTGGATAGCCAGTTTTCCCATCCCATCTATTGAAAAAGCTATCTTTCCTCAAGTGTATATTTTTGTTAAAGATCAAATAGTTGAATGTACTTGGGGTTGTTTCTGCATTCTGTATTCTGTTCCACTGATTCTCATATCTGTTTTACCAATACCATGCTGATTTTATTACTGTAGTTTTGTGCTATAACTTCAAGTCTGGGATTTTAATGCCTACCTCTTTGGCCTTGTTACCCAAGATTGGTTTTGTTATTTTAGGTATCTTCTGGTTCCATATGATATTTAAGATTGTTTTCCCCAGTTCTGCAAAGTATTGGCATTTTGATTGGGACTGAATTAAATCTATATATCAATTTTGGATGTCCATATTCTCTATATTGATTCTGTCTATCCAAGTACAGCGTATGTCTTTTCATTTTCTTATATCCTTTTGATTTCTTTGCTTGGGATACTGTAGTTTTCATAGTAGAATCACTACCTTTGTTAGATTAATTTCTACATATTTAATTTTTCTTGGTGTTATTGTGAAGGTACTTTTGTCCTAATTTCTTTCTCAGTGGATTCATTATTAGTGTACAAGAATGTTACCAATTTTTGAATATTATTTTATGTCTGGTAGATTACTGAATTAAACACATGAATGGGACAAATTCTCTTTTTTTGGCATATGCATCATTATAGCAAATGTAGTGTAAAATTTCATATGTTTTGGAAATATACAAATCTTTGCAGGATTAGTTGACTTTAGGGACTCAGAGGATTGCATAGACAATATGGTTTTTGAGCCAATTTCCTGCCTTGCAGTTCTTTTCTCCTGTCCTGCTGAACTCCTGTCCTAATCTCTGAATGTCTCTTTTGCTTCACTTTTCTTCTTAATTGCCTTTCACAGGGCAAAGATCTTGCCTTTGCAAGAGAGCAAAGCAAAATGTTTTACTTTTGGTGAAACACAATTTATGTACACTTTTTTATAGACTTAAAGTTGAGTAAAATACATGTTTTGCTATTATCATCAGCTTACTATATACATAGATACAACATCATGTACACTTAAACTATAAGAAAATATTTATTTAAAAGTGCTTTGTGGTAGAATAGAAGGGCAAAATAGAGGGTATTTCAAGTGAGGGTGTTCTATAGGCTGTAATAGAACATGTATGAAAAGATTAGATATGGAAAATGTTTTAAAACTCTGACTTGCTCCTCTTCATTATGCCATAAAACACTAAATATCTACAGATTCACCACAAGTATATGAGAGAGCATCTCAGATCACAGATTCCAGAATCATTGTGAGTGGGGAAGGGTTGGAGGGAGAGAAGAAATGGACAAAAAAGAGCTGAGATGTGTTATGTACATGTAGAAATCCCCCATAATGAATGTGTTAATTACATGTTCATTATGTACTGAAAACATGTAATAACTTAAAAGAAATATTCAAAAAGATAACCTCAATAGGTCATACAAAACACTCAGTTGAAAGTTTTAGCAACATGCTAAATCAAGCTGAAGAAAGAATGTCACAACTTGAAGAAAACATAAAACAATGAAGAGAACATATAAGATGTCTTGGACACCACTGGCATATCTGAGGTAAAGAGCTACAGGATGAGGGCACAGAAAAACTGTTCAATAAAATAATAGTAGAACATTTCCAAAATCTATGGAAACAGATAGACATCCAAATAGATGAGGCACTGAGAAACCCCATATAGATTTGACCATCAAAGAAGCTCTAAATGGCATGTTATAGCTAAATTGCCAAAATTACAGGACAATTCATATTAGAAGCTGAGAGAAGTGTTAAGTCATATTTAAAGCCAAAGACATAGATAAGCACTAGATTTCTCAGCAGAAACCAGAAATACTAAGAAAGCATGGAATGATGTGGTTTATATCTAAAAAGAAAATAATGCCAACCATGATTACGTTACCCAGCAAAGCGATCCATCACAAACTGAAGGAGAAATAAATAAGGCTTAGATAAGAATCATGTAAAATAAGAAATGTCCACCATCCTAGCATTACAAAATATGCTAAAGGGACATCTAAATGTAGAAAAGGAAGAAAGACAATATCAAATGAGCATATGAAAGAATACACACTCCTGGAAGACCAGTCATCCAATTGATAAATAGGTAAGAATAAAATATTAATGTAATAAAGCACTGCACCTCAATGATTAATACAAGAGGAAAGAACAAGTAATAAAAAATCCAGAAGGAAAGCAATAAATAACAGATAAAAAGATGAATCTATTAATAATAGCTTTAAAGGTAAATGGTCTTAATTCTCCTATCAAAAGATACAGACTGGTAGCTATATGACACAGTCCTATAATCCCAAAACTCTGGAGGTTGAGGTAGGACAATTTCAACTTCTAATTCAGTCTTGGCAATTTAATAAGACCCTGTCTCAAAACAAACAAAAATACAGACACAAATTGGCTGAATGCATTAAAATACAAGATCCAACAATATACTGTCTACCAGAAACACACATCATTGGCAGATGTACACAATTTGAAAATGAAATTATGGAAAATAATATCCCAAGAAATGGAATCCCAAACCAAGCAGGAATAGCTGTTTTAGATCTAAAACTAGACTTTAAGCCAAGGTTAGAAGACGGAGAAAAGGCCACTATACCTTGATCAAGGGAAGAACTTTAACAAAAGCCCTATTTCCATTTTTTTCTTTTTAGTCTTTTAAAAAAATTTCCATTCTTTTAATGATTTTATTCATATGTTCATTGTCTTCATTAATACATTCAACTGTTTAAGTGCATTATCCTGGATTTCACTGAGCACTTTACAATTATTTTTCTGAACTCTTTGTCTTGCATTTCGTCTACTTTAATATATTTGCAAACTATTACTGGAGAAATCTGAGCACTAAGAGATGAGTATTACCTTGGTTTTTCATAATTCTTATGTTGCTGTGTTGAAATTTGTGTATATCTTGCAATCAATACCACTTCCACTTTTATATGATGACATTCTTGTTATGTAGCCTTTTGCTGATTCTGTTTTAGGATATTCGTTTGTTCTGGAATGATGGCCTGTTCCATGGTAATGTCCAAAAGCTTCTTTCTACCAGTACTTAAATATGGGCTTTTTTCTTCTTTTTCTTTGTTATGAAATGAAAATATCACTTCACAACTGGGGTTTTCTTATAATCATGAAATATCATGCAATAAATAGTTCGGATAATGAATAGTAAAAAACTATAGCAAGATAAATCTTTGTTTTCCTCATTGTCTTTAGTATTTTCTTCTGTAAGGTTAAATACTTTATGATGAATAAGTTTATTTGTCTTTTTTTTTTTTTGGCGGTACTGCGGATGGAACTCAGGACCCTGCGCTTGCTAGGCAGGCGCTTATTCCACTGAGCTATATCCCCAGCCCCAAGTTTATTTGTCTTTATCTGACAAGATTAACCTCTTGTTATGAGAGTCTAGGAAATAAACTGAAGGAAAGGAAAAAAAAGATTAAGTCCTGTATGCCTCAGTATGCACAGTATATTAAAAATGTAGTATAGGCTAAATTTTACTGAATTGCAATTATTGCTCAAGCTGTTAATCTGATTCTAAATGGTCTGACAAAATAACAAAAAAAGCACACTTAAAATAGCAAAGATCAGTTTACTGTCATATTAATTAAAGGGTTTCATTCTAACATCAGTTGGCTTCATTGCTGCTTGTTATGCAGAGCAAGATACTACGGTGGCAGTCATATGTGTTGGAATTGGCTGCTCACCTCATGGAATCCAGGAAGCAAAGAGAGGGGAAATATTCGGTGACAGAGAGAAAGGAGTTGGAGTAAACACACAGTTCTCACAGTCACAGCACCTTGACACTCTCCTTTCAAATTGTCCCCATTTCCGAAATTTCCATCAGCTCTCAATAATGCAATCAAATTAGACAGTCATTAAAGAATTAATCCACTAATAAAGTTAGAGACCTCAAGCTCTAAACATCTTCCAAAAGCCAATCAACTGGCACTCAAGCCTCCAGCAAACAGACTTTAGGAAATATTTTATTTATTTGTTTATTTACATTTTTTGTCTTTTTGAGATAGGGTTTCACTATACAGTTCAGGCTGGCCTTAAACTCACTTTGTACACTAGGCTGGATGTGAGCCAGCAGCAATCCTCCTGCCTCAGCCTTCTGAGTCCTAAGAATACACATATGCACTACTACACCTGGCTGACTTTGGGGAACATTTTAGACACAGAGTATAAAGCTTATATTTTCAAATATTTCCTGAGTATCTTCTCTATTGAAAGATCTGAAACACTGCTGGGGATAGTCGGACACACATCTAGCTTCAGCTCCTAAAATTTTAGAAGGTGGAAGCTAAAATAAAAACACAGGAGGAAAAAATATCTTCTATGACTTAAAACAGAGAAAGAATGGGTGAGAAGAGGGCAACTAGCATTAAGTAAGACAAAGAATTTTGGGCACCTTGAAAAATTTCAACTTAGTCATATTTTAAAAGAACTTATCTTCAAAAACAACCAAATTCTCAGATACTGGTGATTATTCCAACTTACGAAATTTTGGTGAGAGGGGATACAATTCAGTGCAAACCAGGAAAAATGAGAGACGTCCATGCCATATTTCTAAAAGCCAACACCTACCCCCAGTACAAAACATTGTTTTCCACCTTTCCCGTATACTATCATACCAGATATGAGTCATTTCCCCAGTATTTCAAGCAGGAACATACGTCAACATTTTGAAAAGATTCGACATTTTCAAAAAATTATTTCACTAATATGAGAAGTGTACAGATGAGGACTTTCAAAACGACAGAGAAAACCAAATGCAGTAATATGGGGGTTAAGGCAGTCTTCCCTCCACTGGCTAAGTGCATAGCAGAGACAGGCTACAGGTCAGGCTAATTCTATAGGGAGCCCCCTTAACTGTGGCTCCACCCTATAAGGAGGATGGGCCAGAGGGAGGGACCAAAAATGCTTGGACCCGCTCTGTCCAATCACGTAAGAGACTGAGGGAGCCCTCCACCCCCGCAAAGAGGGGGCGCCATGGAAGTTGCCCTTGCAGTCCATAAATTGCATAGGTGGTAGCGTCACTTCCTTTTCGGACCTCAGCAAGCGAGGGGCTGCGCGCCGTGCTGCGAGCTCTGAGAAAGGCAACAAAGGGACCCAGGCTCTGGTCCAGTCAGGTAAGGCCCGCTACCACGAGGGAGAAACCCGCGCTTTGGAAGGGGGTGTGGAGCGCTGCCTCACAAAGCCTCGCCTTTGCTCTCGGGCAGAAAAGCGCCCAAGTGCACAGGTTGGCTGAGGTAGGCTTGTCTTTTCACCTCTGGGTGTTTAGACCGCAAAGGTGAACAGCACTGCATGTTCTTGTACAGGAGAGGGACAAGCAGCCCAGGCTACCAGGAGAGTGCATGTAACTGAGGTGCCGGGAGACTGTTTTGAGGAGCCTGAGCACAGCGCTCAAAATGGATGGGGGGCCATGAGCCCGCTCACGCATGCGTGTAGGGAGGGGCGGGCTGTGCAGCGGGGGGGGCGTGGTCAGCACATGCGGGACAGTTGTGCATGCACGGAACCCACGGGAGAACACCAACTCAGGACCCAGAGGTCACGGATCCCACGAGATTGACGTGGCACCAATTGTCCCTCTCATATCAAGCAGACACCATCAGGAATTCCAGAGTGTTTTGTTCTTTTTTTTTTTTCAGTTTCAAAGAGAAAAAATAGCATAAAAACAATGAAAAGAAACTGCAAAATGATTAAAATGACAAACAATTTCAAAAGAAAATGGTAGGGCTGGGGATATAGCTCAGTGCGAGAAGTGGCTGCCTGGAAAGTGCAAGGCACGGAGTTGGAATCCTGTTACCAAAAAAAACCAACCAAACAAATTGAAACAACACAGTAGGTCATGAAAAGAGGCTATGGTTTACACACTGGAAAAAGAGGGTAACAAAATGTGAGGGTGTCAGCCTGAAGGCAGGGCCTTCAAGTGAGGAGCAGGGAGCTTGCGAGCTATATAGGAGTCATTATAAGGACCCCATGCAAGGACTGATGAAACCCATGCCCGAAGGACGACCTGGGACGGTGCATAGTCACGTGAATAGCACTAATTGCCTCCAGTGCCCCTCGGTATGGGGTAGAGTTGGGTGGTAATAGTGATGAGGGATTTTGTCTAAGAGGGAGGGCTTGGGGTGCGCAGGGAGCATTTCTAGATACTTCTAGAGGTTAAAGTGGGTACCGCGAGATCTGAGGTGGAAACCAAGC
>PVLD010036940.1:0-10605 GCA_004027595.1 Dinomys branickii
CTATCTACAAGTACGCAAAAGGGGATGGGGAACGGGATGAGCAGGGGAGGAGGCGGACAAGGGAGTAAAACAAAGAAACAAGCTGTAAGATGCACAGGGCACCGCTCCCAGGGTGACTGCAAAGAGCATGGGCTGCAAAACTGTACTAGCAAAATAAAAAAAAATGAAATGTAGAGCTCAATGATTAGCCCCCCAGTCCAAATTGAAAGACCCAATGAATAACTTGCCACTTGAAATGAATAGGCACTTCTCAGATGAAGACACACAAATGGGCAATGCATAGATGAGAAATGTTCAGTATTGTTGCCCATTCAGAAAATGCAACCTAAAAGAACATTGAGATTTCATCTCACACCAGAAGGAACAGCTATCTTCAAAAAATCAAATGGTAGGAGGTCTTTGCAAGCCTCTCAGGGACCAGGAACCATTCTTTACTGTTTGAGAGAGGGTGAGCTGGCCACAACAACAATGGAAATGGGTGTGGAGATGGCTTTAAACACTTCTAATGCTAGAAATTACTTTTGATCCAGATATTTCCCTTCTAAGTATCTTCTCTAAATAATTAAAGACATCATACCACAGTGATCCATGTGCACCCAGGATTATGGCCATACAATTCAGAGTGGGTAATCCTTGGAAGTAGGCTGTATGTACATCAACAGATGAATGTATAAAGAAAGTCTAGTAAACAGGCACAACTGAGTACTACTATGCCATAAAGAAGGATAAACTTAAATCACTGCTGGCAAAATGGTTTCAAATTGAGACCATACTGTTAAGTGAAGTAAGTGAAGCATACACACTTAAATATCACATGGTTTTATGGATGAGAAACCCAAAATATACAGAGCACAGGGTCACTAAGAGAACTGTGATTATTACGTATTGTAAACATCTATGAGAAAAGGGACCCAAGAGCTGCTTCTGGTCGAAGGGAAGAGAGGGGAAGTGGATAAAAAAAAGAATGTATGTCATGTGAATAAGCAAAATTCCCACAATGACTGTAATCTTTATGTGTTACAACAAAAAGCCCTGCAGGCCTCACCCCAGCTCCTCACTTAGACTGCTGGCCTCAATTCTGAACACCCCTGGATCAGACAGGAGGATAAGGTTACGAAGCTCTCCTTCATCTGGAGCATGACCAGGGATTCAAACTTCACCTCTGCTGACCTTGCACACATCTTACAATCCAAGGCCACCCTCTCCTGTGACCCCAGGGGTTGAACTCAAGGCATAGTGGAAGTTCTCTTGTTTGTGAATTCAGGAGCAAGACAAGGACATCCATTATCACTACTGTTGTTGAAGATTGTTCTGCATACATTAGTCAGAATAATCAGGTGAGAAAAAGAAATGAAAGGGATAGTACAGGAGAGGAAGAGGTTAAATCATCATTCTTTCCAGATGATCTTCTATATACAAGACCCCAAACTCCTGCTGAACACAAATGATAACCAAATTCAGTAGCACTGCAGACTACAAAGCCAATACACGATTAACAATGCATTTCAGTACACCAGTAAGAACCATATCTGAAGGAAATTAGGTAAAGCATTACTTTCAGAATAACATCACAAAAATGAAATCCTTAGGATTAACCTAACCAAGGAAATGAAATACCTGCACTGTGAAAATTATAGTAGTCTGAACAGGTAATTGAAGAAAACATCATAGAAGGCAATGACACCTCATGTTCCTACATAGGCAAAAGGAATATGGTCAAAATTGCAATAATTTGAAAACTGTTACCCAGATTGCAATTGGAATCCAAATGCCAATAGCATTACTCGTAGAAGCAGAGGAAACAATGCTAAAATTCATGTGGAACCAGAAGGGGCCTAGCAGAGCATAAGTAACCCCGGGCCACAAGAGCAAGTAAGGGACATCAAAATCCCAGACGTCAAGTCATACCACAAAGCGACCCTGATGAAAACAGCATGATAATGGCAAAACATCAGAACTGTGGATCAACAGAGTAGAATGCAGGATTTAGGTACCACGCCAGAATCCTGGCAGACTGGATACAATATAAGGGACAGAAAGAGTCTTGTCTCCCTCTTCCTTTGTCACTCTTCCTACCTTGTGGGCACCACGTACTGTTCTCTGTGATGCCTCTCTGCCAAGTGTCACTGTGCCTTGGAGACAGCCAACTGTGGACTAACACCTCTACAAACTGTGAGTGAAATAAACCTTTCCCTCTTTAAAAAAACAAGAAAAAGAAACAATACTAGGTAACATAACTGTCTTTTCTTTGACAAAAGGACCAAATACCTTCTCTGGAGCAAAGGTAGCCTCTTTAACAAATGCTACAGTGAAAACTGGCTATCCACATGGAAAACTGGCTATCCACATGCTGACCCCACAGCCGTGTCTCACATCACGCAATAAAATAAAGTCAAAATGAATCAAGGATCTAAATATTAATTGCTAAATACAACCTAGAAGACAAATTAGGTAAAACTCTGGAAGACATATGCATAGTGACTTACAGAACAGAACAGCAGTTGCAGAAGAAATATTTTTTAAAAACCACACAAATAGTATCAAATCAAATTGAAAAGCTTCAGCACTGCAAGAGAATCACCCAGCAGAATGAAGAGACAACCTACTAATTGGAAAAAGATATTGCTATCTACACTTCAGACAAACCACTAATACCTAGAAAATAAAAAGAACGGGAAAAAAGGGCCTGAAAATTAAAAGACCCAATCAAGAAACAGTTATCTACATGAGTAGATACCTCTTGGATATAGTAGTAGAAATGGCCAATAAATACATTAAAAAAGGTTCAGCATTACTGGTCATTCACAAAATGCAAGTGAAAACAACATTCCATCTTCAGAAAGAATGGCTATCTTTTAAAAAATCAAATAATAGCAAATGCTAGCAAGCCTTTGAGGAAGCAGGAACCATTCTTCACTCTTGGTGGGAGAGTAAACTGGTATAACCACTACAAAAGTCAGTGAGGAGATTCTTTATAAAATAACACTAGAATTTACATTCAGCTTTGACATTCTAATTACCTTTCTAGTTATCTTCCCAAAAGTATTAAAGACACCATATTACTGTGATACATACATATCCCTGTTTATGGCAACATAATTCCCAATAGCTAAAACTTAGAAGGGGCTTATGTTTCCATCACCAGACAAATGGATAAGGGAAATGTAGTACAGGTATAAAATGCAGTACTACCATGTCACACAAAAGGATAAGCTTGAGTCATATGTAGAAAATGGGTGAACCTTGAGACGATCATGTTAAGGGAAATACATCAGACACACCAAGGTCTCTCTTATATGAGAAAAGCATACTGTGAATAAAGAGCAAAATAAAAGATATTTAAAAGCAAATAGGAAGACAGATGTTTAGGATATAGGAAACAGAGTAAGAAATGGAAGGGGGGGTGGAGGGGAGAGAAATGATATGTAAAGGTAGAATTGTGAAGTGTGCACATGTATAACATTTCTATGAAGAATGTCATCATTATGTACTATAAACATGTATTAATATACACAACTATACATGTATAAATATATGTATATGTTATACATGTGTAAAATATACCTAAATAGCAATGTGTGTATAGAAAATATACATATATAAAAATATATGTATTGTTAATATAATTATGTCTATAAATAATTTACATGTATAAATATAAAAATATGTGCATATACATAATATACATTCATATGTATATTTATGCAAGAAACACAGTGGGGGAGGAGGGGAAAGGTAATAAAAAAATCTGTTATCATATACATTTACCCATTCCCCATGATGAAGGCAATCACCTAAACCACGTGTGACAGGACAGGCAAGACAAGCTTTTCTACACAGTTAGGATGCCTTTGTTCCAGCCTGAGGCTTCCTCAGTTTCCCCTAGAGTTCTCAACCTCTTTTATCTTCCCACCTGAAGCCCAGTTTTCAGAAAAAGGCAATAAGACAGGGTCTTTCTATGTACTGAAGGCTGGATTTGAACACACTATGCAGCCCAGGCTGGCCTCAAACTTGAGGTCCTCCTCCTACTTCAGCCTCCTGAGTGCTGTGATTACAGGCATGGGCCACCATGCCCACCTCTAATATGCTAATTTGTAATATGCTTTGAATAGTTCACAAATTTACAGAATTTATCTCATGATTATTAAAAATTTCACATTTCTATTATATTTTATTGTCATTAATATGCTATTTTGGATATATTCAGTTTTCTTGTTGTGATATAACATCCTGGTCAGGATTATCTAAATCCAAGTTTGGACAAATCTTATTTTGCTAAAATCATTTATTAGAATCCAAACAGTAATTAATTGCTTGGCTTTTCAACCAGTGGTTAAGATGTGTGATAAAATTGAAAAGAAAATTCTTCCTTGCTATTTGCTATATTAAGAAAGATTTTATTATGTAGTTTAAATGTACCAATAAATTTAGTTAATAAAACAGTGCACATACAGACACACACATAAAATAAAGCCTTCATAGGTGAAAATGAGGCTGCCAGGTGAGAAACGTTCCGGGCTTTGGGGTCCTAAGCCTGTGAAAATATAACTGGCAGACCCCCTGAAGCCTGTCTATACATAGTCCTTTGGGGATAAAGGAGGTTATAAAACTCATTCAATGTGTTAATGAAGACCAAGAGGCATTATATATTCATAGCAATCGTTTTTCAAGACCGGCTTGCTTTAACATAATGAACATGCTATATGAGATATCTTGTAGTTCCAATTTGAAAGTTTCACCACCTTTACGCAGAGTTTTATTTTTTGAACTGGGAATCGAACTCGGGACCTCGCGCTTATCAGCCAGGGCCGTCGCTGCGCTATACCCCCGGCCCCATCACCTATACACATGCAACGCTCAACAGTACAGGTCAAGTTAAACTTGGTACCTCAGCTGCTTCAACATAGAGAAAAAGTGTCTCGTAGTTACGAGTACTGAGTTAACCCACTGAAAAACTCCTGAGACCGTACTTGCTACGTGGTACAAACACATAATCGTTAGCTACCACATACCCTCCCACGGGTGTAGGGGACTACAGGAGACTTTTTTTGCTTCTTTAAACTTTTTGTGTATTTTATATTTCTCTCAGTGACCAAGTTTTGCTACTGTAAGGCAAAATAATGATTTTAATGCAGACTTTCAGCTCCTCATAGAAGCTCCGTCATGTTAACTTCAAATAAAGAAACTGCGCCAGGCATGGCGGCACATGCCTGCAATCCTAGCCCTCTGGAGGCTGAGGTAGGAGGATTGTTAAGGGTTCGAGGGATGCTGGAGCAACAAAGGGATCTCAAGGCCAACCTGAAGTGCATAGTGAGGCCCTGTCTCAAAAAGATACATAAATAAATATATATAAATATATAAATAAATTAATAAACAAACAAGCAGTGCTATCTATTGAAATTAAAGTAAAAGGCTCTGACAACCTCTTGGTTCCCCACGAGCTGAAAGCTGTGCTCTCCTGGGAATTTTGTGCCACACGGTGCAGGGCAGAACATGGAGATTTTTCAAGCATGTTCTGGGACGGTCTCTGGGGTGTGGATTCCTCGTTTTTCCCTCAGCCCTAAGTTTCACCTAAATCTGACCCCATCCTATCGACTCCTCCCCGCTGAAGCCCAGCACTCAGAACAGGCGTCCACTCCGCACTCTGGGTCACCTGAGGCCAAAGCGGTCCCCACCTAGGAATTCTTTCTCCACAGCAAGGCTCACTACAGACCCAGATCTGGATTGTCTGGGGCCCTCTCCCTTCGGTAGACCTCCTCACTCCCTCACAGCCTGTCACGTTGTGCCCTGACCGAGCACACCCACACAATTCCCCTCACCTGAAACGAGCACCTCAGGAGCTCCAACCCGAAGCTGCCGCCGAGGTCTGTGGTCTTTACATCTGGAAATATGGCTGGGGTCTCTTGGGGCTCACAGCCCGAGCGGAACGGAATTTTCAAGGTCCCCTCTGTCCTGATTGGAGGTTCAGCCTCTTGGTTCCTGGCAGAACCGGAACCAATTTCCTGTATGGACTTGAGTTGATTTTTTTGAGACTATGTTTCTACCTCCCAGGGTACACAGTCTGGAGCTCATTGTAACAATTCAGGCCCTGTGGGCTCCAGGGCTCACAAGAAGCATAGGTCTGGGTAGTTTCCAGGGCCTCTCTCTGACCTCCCTCTGGTTTGACTTTTTTTTTTTTTTTTGGTACTGGGAATGGAACTGACCTCCCTCTGGTGTAGGGCTTTCTGACTCTCTTGTGACCTGTGACTTTGAATGCCAACTGAGCTGGAGCTCTGCTCACCCTTTCTTTGCTGAAAAACACAGATAAATGCCGTCACTCAGCTCTCATCCGATTACTCAGCACTCATTGGACATCGTGTCTAGGAATATGGCACAGGGGCGGAAAATGATTCTTTAGGTTCTTCCCATCTTCCTGGGGGTCGTCTCCTTGGTTCCTCATGTATCCTGAATTCTGCTGGCTCTGAAACTCAATCTCTTCACACAGACTGGGACTTGTTGCCCAGAGTCCCATGATGTTGAAGGGAGACTCTTCTTTCATTATGGAATATTTGAAGCTATAACATGTTATTTACTCTTGTACTTTTTGTTCCATTTCTAGTGCTCTCTCTCTTTTTTTTTTTTTTTCCGGTACCAGGGATTGAACTCAGGACCTTGCGCTTGCCAGGCAAGCGCTTATGCCACTGAGCTATACCCCCAGCCCCCGTAGTGCTCTCTTTATACTTTGCTAGAAGAGTGATTGTTGTGGAATCCAATCCTCACCTATTGGAGCCTCGGGGGTGTTGCAGTTTGTTATTAGCTCAGTCACTAAAACCATACGGTCTCCATTTTTCAGATGTGTAGATGTTTTCCCTAGACCCATGGCATCTCTGGTGTGAGATACTGCTTCAGACTTTGCAGTGGACTGAGGACTCATACTGAGATGCACCTTCGATGGGGTCTCAGTCCCCCAAGAGCTTCCGTACCCCTACCCAAACACAT
Source organism: Dinomys branickii (assembly GCA_004027595.1). NCBI lineage: Eukaryota > Metazoa > Chordata > Mammalia > Rodentia > Dinomyidae > Dinomys > Dinomys branickii. The sequence goes on from PVLD010036940.1 coordinate 6,979, forward strand.
GTACCCCTTCAACCGTACTCATCTTCCTAGGGCCTCCTTAGGTTTGATATTTACGTTTATTTTGTTATGTACGTTTAGAAGGATCGCCTCCCCTCTCCCTCCCCTTCTTTTTTCCTTTCCCCCTTCCTCCCCCACCTCCCTCTCTGCTCCCCCTCTACCTCCCCTTCCCTTTAACCATTCCCTCTCATCCTCCTTCTCCTCTTCCTTCTTTGCTTCTTTCCAGGTAAATTTGGAAACCAAAAGAGACTAGCATATCCCATGATGTTTTTTTGTTTGTTTGTTTGTATCTTTTTTTTTTTGAGACAGGGTTGCACTATGCAGTTCAGGCTGGCCTTGAACTCACTGTATAGCCCACGCTAGTCTCAAACTTGCAGCAATTCTCTTGAGTCAGGCTCGCAAGTGCTGGGACTGTAAGCATGCACAACTATGCCCAGCATTACTTTTTCTTATTTTTTGCTGCCAAAAGGAATTTAAGAAAGTTGAGACGTATTCATCTATTTCTCATCAATGAAGATGTTATACTGCCTTGATGTCAAAATTTGTTGCCCTGAACATATCAATAGAGTTTCAGAGTTATCTCTGTAAACACCACAGATATATATTATGCTTCCTTTTAGATTGGTACATCTTATGTACTACAATCTAGCACTTTAAACTATAAAAAGGTTTTGTAAATTTCATTTGCTTGTAAAAGTAATTTAGATTGAATATACAACAGTGATAACTACAGACTGGGAAGTGTATATGGGGAAATGCATGAGGCATGGCTAGATGTCTGTAGGGTAAAATTTATCTGTGTTTTACAATATCTCATCAAACTTTATCAATGTATGTAATTTATACATTCAAAGGAAACTAAAATGAAAATCATTAAAGTAAATGAAAAAATATTGTATGAATTTCCAATCTGTTTGCCTGCTCTAATTTTTTATGTTATCTGTCAAAATCATAAGCCTTCATTCTGTAAAATATCTATCAATTTTGATTGTTCCTATAATATTATGATGTTATCATTTAGTTGTAAAAGTGTCCTCCAAATGTCTCACAATTGGAGATGGGCACTGGTTAGGAGGGGTCACTTGGGTATATGTGGAGAATTTATTCTCATCAATGTCTCCTCCCTTGTGGCTTTCCTTCCTTGGTGCCATGACATGATTGCCTTCCTTAGTCATGCCAACATGCCATGCCATTATTTTCTCTGAATAGGCTTAGTATGGACTAAATCCACTGAATTTGTGAGCCAAAATACACTGCTCCTCTTGTCAGTAGCAAGTGTTCAGCATGTTTTCTCACTAATAGGAGTGTAACCAATATAGAAAATTGGAGTCAGGACTAGAGCACTTGCTGCAACTGAATTGATGCTATGTTCAAAAGCTTTAAAAAGAGGAATTTGTCAAAGTTTGCAGATGCAGGTGAGAGAAAATCTACAAAGCTGTGAGCAGCCAAGTGTGGTGGCATGTGCCTTTAGTCCCAACAGTTGGGAGGTTGATGCAGAAGGATTCTTGTGAGTTTGAGACCACCCCAAGCTACAAAGTGAACTCAAGGCCAGTCTGAACTGCATAGTAAAATCCTGTCTCAAAAAGAAAAAGGAAAAACAAATGAAAACAACGAGAAAAAACTGTTTCTTTCCTGGCTTGGTCATGCAAACCTGTAACCCCAGCACTCAAGGGGCTGAGGTAGGAAGATTGTCATGAATTCCACACTAGCCTAGACTGCATACTTGTTGGGGGCCAGACCGGAGCGAGGACAAGACCTTCCCATGGCAATGGGTATAACTTCCTTATAAGAACAAGAGTAATGGGCTGACTTGTGGGAAAGCAATATGTAAAGGCAGTGGTCCTGAATGGGTCATTATGTACCTTTGCAACCATTGTAACAGAAGTAGGAACCTTGGGGTTGAATCTAGGGCAAGGGTCTGGCAGCCTGCCTGACAAACCTGTACTTAAGTGCTTTGCTCAACAAATGAAACCGCTGGTTACCTTCCCCAGTCCTCCCCACTCCTTCTTTCTTTGGTTCATTCCCTTTCCCCTCTCCCTGTTTCCATGTTCAGAGCTGGACTCTGACACATACTGAGTTCAGGGCCAGCATGAACTACATACTGAGACCTTGCTCAACAAAAAGTTATTGGTAGTTCTTAATGTGCATAACTGACAGGAGTTAAGATAAAGAGGAAGGTGATAGGGATCCAGAAACTAAGGGCCAGGCTCAGGGGGTTTTACCTGGGAACAGTTCACACTGGGAACTGCACTAGACGCTATCTGTGTTAAACTCTGGCACTGAGTTTGTCTATCAATTTCCCATGTTCTGAAATTTTGTGGGAAACTTCCAGTAATGGTAGTGTAGTATTTAATTTGGCTGTGGAAATTACAAGGCCAGCCAATGTTCAGGTTGTGTCACGTTTATTGCTGAATTCCAGTAGGAAAATCTACAGTGGATGTCATGAGGCAAGGGCAACACTAAAGGATCTGGAAGCTCTACCATTCGCTAGAAAAAGAAAAAGGAAAAAAAAACCACTTGGAAACTTGGGAAATGAAGTAATGATCAAAATCACCAGCAAAGTAGAAAGAAAAACAACAAATTGGGAAAAAATCCTAGCTGGCTGTCCCTCAGACAAAGGTCTTCTATCTAGAACGTACAAAGAATTAAAAAACATGTACCTGTCCAAATTCAAAGACCCAATCCAGAAATGGGCATCTGAGATGAATACACACTTCTCAGGTAAAGAAATACAAATGGCAAATAAATACATGAGAAAAAGTTCCACATCCTTAGTCATTCGAGAAATGCAAATAAAAACAACACTGAGATTTCATCTCACCCCAGCAAGACTGGCCCGTATTAAAAAATCATCCAATAACAAATGCTGGCGAGGCTGTGGAGAAATAGGGACTCTATTACACTGCTGGTGGGAATGCAGACTGGTGCAACCACCGTGGAAAGCAGTTTGGAGATTTCTCAGCAAACTAGGTCTAGAGGTTCCATTCAAACCAGCTATTCCCCTTCTGGGTATATTCCCAGATGATCTGAAAACGTCATATCACTCTGATATATGTGCACCCATGTTCATAGCAGCGCAATTTGTAATAGCTAAAATGTGGAAGCAACCCAAGTGTCCATCCACAGAAGACTGGATTAAAAAACTGTGGCATTTTTATATAATGGAATATTATTCAGCTATAAAAAAGACAGTTTGGGGAACTTTGTAGGCAAATGGTCAAAATTGGAAACCATACTCATAAGTGAAATAAATCAGCGGTACATGAGCAGGCAACGTATTGTATCACTGGTGTAAGAACCTGAGGGTGGGAACATAAACTAAGAGACATGAAGGAAATCTGTTCAAAAGCAAAGAACAAATGGGACGAGGGAAAGGAGAAAGGAAAGAGGCAAAAATGTATGCATGTATATATGTATATACACATGTGCAGGAGGGCTAACATGGTTCTACTATTGTATTATGTCACTTAATGCTAAGGAATAGTTGATGATGGGTTATTCCATCAATCTTGTATGTCTGTATGTGTTATCCTGAGCACACACTTTGAAGATATCAATATGCAATGCAGCAACTATTGTTGGTTTTCTGTTGCTTTGTCTATAATTCAAGTCTGATCTTACTGTTATTGT